>JAHQIW010006623.1:0-32947 GCA_019055375.1 Parelaphostrongylus tenuis
ATAAATCTGCTCTTTGAAGCTCCGTTGGAGTTAGGATAATTGTAAGTGGAAGATTGAGTAAACCAAGATGAGATTTTGTCTACATAATCCTTGCTCTTTTTTTAGGCCTGCGAAGCAATTGGTGGCGGATGTAACAATAGAGGTGTCTCACGTAGAGAAGTGAATCGGGCAGTGGAGATTCGCGAGGCACCAGGAAAAGGCATGGGAGCTTTTGCGATTCAAGATATTCCCAAGGTATGAAAGATTTGTGATGTCGTTGTGATCACTTTTGTAAGGTGTTTCGTTGTTTTCCTAAAACAGCGGCCTAAAATTCTCTTAGTCGATAGAAGTACAATCGCTCTAAGCAATGTTGAGTGTCATTCTAAACATTCAAGCACAGACGGGTGTCGAACTCACGCCTCACTCATATTGAGGCGCACGACACCAATACTTCACCGAGGCTAAGGCCATCGCTTTGTCATCAGTGTTGCTTCCATATAAACTGTCGTAGCTGTCGACGATCGACCTTATCCCTTTGAGGACCATGAGGGTCTTTTTGGTGCTTATCGCGCTACGTCCAATTTCATTCAGCTACTGTAATGACGGCCGGACATGCATGCGCAGACATGCAGATGCCGCCTGCCTGATGCCGCGCAAGCGACAGTGCGACGCCGCCTGCATATTAACGCTGGTCCTCAGAGGGTTAAGGCGTGTGTTCAGCTACCACCTGAGCTCGTACGTTCTGCATAACACTCAATATTCTAAGATGTATGTCTGAAATATCATATCATTACTAAAAAAGAGTAAAATGAAAGTAATTTATGTATTATATTTTTGGTTTCGAACGTTATCTTAAGACCACGCTCAAATTCAATATGCCTAATAATCACTTTTTTGATCCATGCATGAATCTTTTATTGAACGACTTGTAGAGCCCGATACACGTTTCTCGGTCTTGACAGTCTCGTCAATCAAGGAGTACCTTTTTTCTTTAGCGAATCCTCTCGAGGTGATATTTTCACTTAATTGCACGTGTGAAAATTTCGCCTGCCCCAACTCTGTATTGGTGCTGGATTACTCCGAGAGGAATGGCTAAAGGCGAACGGTATGCTCGATTGACGAGGCTGTCAAGGCCGAACCACGTTCATCGGGCTCTGTAATTGCCCTTTAGAAGACCACGTGCAAGTTTCAAAAAACGATTATCAGGCGTATCGGAGTTTATGTAATCGCTCCATTCGTTCGTGTCCTGTGACGCCAGGGATGTATGCACCTTTTTTCAGGGATCATTTATAGCTGAGTACGCTGGTGAATTAATTAGTATCAAAGAAATGAACAAAAGAATAGCTGAAATTACTGCTCATCGTAATGATGAAGAGAAGCATTACATGATGGCATTAGATGGAGAGCGGATTATAGACTGCAAAGAAAAGGGCAATGAAGGGAGGTTCGCGTCTACAAATTTTATATTATATTAGTTCGATCACTTTTCTATGTCATGAGTACTTTTTTGGCGAATTAACTAAAAATAGTAAGTGGTATGCAAAGTCTTGAACCTCCATAGGGAATTCAACTCATGTTGTAACAACTCCGGAGGCGCTTACTAACCACTGCACTACCGAGGCTCCTGTCGTGCTATCGCTCGGCCTGCGATGTAAGACATCGGATCGATACCTTGTACCGCAGAAAGAGTGATGGCGAAACGAGAGCTCATATAGGGCAACAATTAACACTCGCTCCGGAAAGGTTGAAACACGGGTACAACTTCCTCCCAAGGTTCAAAGTTTTGTATATCACTTTAAATTAGTGGACATATAGTTATAAATATCATATCTGCTAACAATCTATTAAGTAAAGAATTATTGTTGATTACATGAAACAAAGAAGTGATTTTGGGTTCCTCAACCACTCGTGTAATCCGAACTGTAAGGTGGAAATTGTCCACGTGGTGGTCAGCAAGAAGACTAGTCCTAACGGAATTTATGTGAAGGTACTGACACTTTGATTGCGGTTTGTGCTGTAAGTTCTCCCTTAAGAGACTAAATGACATTTTTTAGTACGACAAGCGTATCACTATCAACACCATCAAAAATGTTCCTGCTGGTAAGTTTATTTGATCTCTCATTCTCCTCGGTCACTGGGAGGTCATAAAAATGAAAGCTTCTGGAGTTTCGTTAGTTCTTTTTGATGAATCCAAAAAGATGCGGGTTTTAAGAATGTGGAATTTTAAGAAATTGAAAGGCTTTAGGTTCATTGGATAAGTAGATTTTGCTCTAGAGTCCTTGAGCTTTAGAGCTTCTATAGTCTTAGAGATCAGAAGTTGAGGCGTTCTTTTATGGGAATGCATTGTAAGACATAATATTTTAGTGAGATTGTAAGAAATATGAGATATTAGTGATAGAAATGCTACAGGGAAGCGACGCAAGCGACACATGCTAATTTATATCGCATAAGGTGCATTAGATGCATGACTAGTATCCAGCCATGACGGGGGCGTTGTGTCCAAGTGGTTGTGATGCTCGCATGTGATGTGATGGTTGTCGCAGCGCGCGTGGGACCGACAATCACCTGTCAACACTCTCTGGCAATCAACAAGGAGTCAATACGCTGCGTGACGTCTCATCTCGCTCCCCCTACTCTGATCGCAGCGTGCATCGGGGCGAATTCGTATTGGCGCTGCAATGGAAATAGAGTTTCTGTTAATTAGATCTATATTTCAAGGGTTATAATTGTCAATAAGTACTTGGATATCACTGAAAATACTCTACAAGGGCTTCTACTAGGTTAGAACAGCCGCCATGTGTCTATAAATTCATTGTTTCAATGTAAAAGTCGCATTGTTCCTGAAAGGAATCTATTAGCATTTCCTATGGAATTCTTTTCTCATTTTCTGATTCTGGGATTCATTTTTTAGAAGAATTAGTCAGACGTTTATGTACCGAAAAACTTGTTTTGTGCTAAGTATGATCTCGTTAGACCAGCGCATTGAATCAATTTCTTTTGAGGTTCTGAGTTGTGTTACAACTATCAAATGAGGCCATACAATATTGGATGTCCATTACCGGATTGTAAGTGTGGTGCACCAAATTGTACAGGAACTTTAGGTTCGACTGCTGGATCAGGTCGGCATTGTTAAATTCGTTTCATATATTCATTTTCTTAAGCGTTAATTTTTATTTCAGTGTCAAATAAAGTGGTTTTAGACAATATCTCGGCTGATGTCGCCAAGCAAAGGAAAAATAAACGAATGAGTAGAAGACTTTCTCTACAAGACCCAATTGCGAAGAAGAGAAAGTCTATCGACGTCAAACGGAAACCAGCTCAAAAAACGCGCTCCGTAACGTGAATTTCAACGTAACCAAGGACTTGTCAGTTTCCTTTCCTTCCACGAGATAAATACACCTATAAAAAGTTGTTTGCAATGACAGGTTTGGAGAAATCGATAACGATTATTGAAATACCACCAAATACTTTGAGGCGCCAACTAGTTCGCAACCGCTTATTTGACTCTGTCCATGTATAAAGGAAGAGCGCAGAATTTGTCGTGACTGTAAAGACGGTGATTGAATGAGTACAGGTATTGTTTCCCTAATCTCATGAAAGCGTGCGTCGAAAAATACATAAGTGAAACGGATAGGCCACTTTGTGTTTGCATAAAAGAACACATACGACAAAGATAGCTCTAAGCCAAGTATTCCGCCTTGGCACGTATGGGACATGAACAGGAATAGAATTGCTACTTCGCGCAGCCCACACATAAAACAACAACGCGGTAGATTTTAGAAGCGTTTTGGATAAACACCACCAGTCCAAGCATGAACCGCAAACAGGAATGCCTTTCAATCACTCGTGATATGGCACACTGTATAAGATTGTTATTTTGATGAGAGAGGTTCATTCTCAATCCATGTGATCTTAGCGTGGAAGGTCTCTGCTTGAATAACTTAATGAACGGCACATAAAACACTGCGAATATATCGAAATCGGTTTTGCACTTGATGAAGTTGAAATCTAGGTTTGGTGATATTTCTGTATGAGTAATTGAGGTGCTATACCGACTGGATTGTGACCTGTCTGACTCTCCAGGCTTTAAAGAGGTAAGCCGCCGAAACATCAACTTTCAGAATAAATTGGGTAGTAGAATGTCTTCTATGGTCAGCGAAGAAACTGAGGAATTACTGAAGAATGTCGAAGTCAGAAGATAATCGATCTTGAAAAAAAAAAGCCATAGTTTTGAAATACCTGAAATCCAAGTTATCGAATGTTTGTTGAGAGTCTGAAATACTTACTCCCCAAAGGAATGGAGATTGATCGAGATAAGGAATTATATCACAGTTTTTATTCATTTATCGTACAACCTGCTTTGAACCCTTTAGTTGCTTTAAATCAGGTTGGAGACAAACTCGTCGTACACGAGAATTCTCTCAGTTGTTCAGTATGGTGGGAAAAGAAATGTGAAACTGTTTTGTATGTGCTGATTCTGTTGTTAGATTCGTTGTGTTCTAGAATCTATTGTGGAGAATTCCTCTTTCAACCCACTGTTCTAGGGAGTGACTGTGTACATGTTATAGGGAATAGGTAATCACTCAATGCTCATCCTGCATCTTAAAATCATTACTAGCCAACACTCTGTTTTGTTTACTCTGAAAAATTTGAGTACGATTGGCCTCGTTAACATTGCTTTGTGTTATTATTGCACTTCCATATTCTTTTGTTTTTCTGGCAGTGATCTCATTTACGTTACGCCTCCTGATCTATGCACATGTAATATGTTCATTGATTACGTTGTTTTGGATGCAAGGCATAAATTTTGGTCTGTCGCATTTGAAAGACTTCTGAGGTTTTCAAGTTGTATTAGGATATTAGTTGGAGCTATTCAATAGGAAAAAAGCAATTAAACTGTATCGAGAAGGTGAATAACGATTGGGTTGCATGTACACATCCAATACATCGAGTGTCTTCGTTGTATTATAGGATTTTATGTGGAAGTTGCAAATTATGATATCATGGCGATCATGGTGCACAAGTTAAGAGTAATTCAATTTCTGATTAAAATTAATAAAATTAATTATTATCACTGATTTAACGGTTCAATGATATAACAGAAAGGAAACTTCGTTCAAATAAGCGACGAAAATTCACACAGTGAAACTCAGCTGTGATACGCTGAGACCTGTTGCCTCTCAGCTGTTGTCCCATTGATCGTCGAGTGACTCGAGCGGGTACCAGCAACACTTCCATTTTTCGCTGTCGCGTGCAAGAATAGCCCAGTGGGTCCTCTTTGCTCTAGGCATTCGCTGAGCATCATATCTTTCTTCTATAGCTTTCATGAAGATATCGGACAAACGGGTCAGTGGTCTTCCTGTGGAGCGCTTGTTGTCCCGGGGAATCCAGTCGGCAATGGCTCTCGTCCATCGCTTGTCTATGAAGTGCATCACGTGTCCGGCTCACCTTATTTTCGATATCGTCGCGGGCGTGTAGAACGGCGTCTCTGATTTTCGATCGCTGACTTAAGTCTGAAGTTCGGATCCTTTCTCTCATTTGCAAGAAACGGGATACTCCTAGCATCGACCTTTCGATTGCGTGTTCAGTAACGCCAAGTGACTTTCATCCTGTTTACTTAGCGAGCGGGTTTCTGCTGCATACGTTGCGGCAGGGATAATCGTCGAGTCGAAAAGGTGGGCATGGAGTCGGATGTTCTTTGGCCTCTTCACTACATCTTCGATGCTCTTGAACGTTTCCCAAGTCGCTCGCTTCCCTCTGCTCAACTCTGGAGCTAGGTCGTTCATCATGTTGATTTCACTACTTAGCTGGAGCATTCGGAGATCGTCGTTCCGTTGAGGGTGAATGGGGCAATCAAAACCCATCCATTTCTCATGAACATCGTTTTCGTTAGATTTGGTTGAAGACCAATTTTTTCCACAGACGTTATCGAAATTGGTCAACATTCGTTCCGCTTGGCTGATGTTTGGTGTTACGAGGACGACATCGTTAGCAAAGCGAAGATGGTTTAATTGTCGACCGTCAATTTTCACTCCCATATTCCCATTCTAATGTTCGTATGATGTTTTGTAGGGCGCCAGTGAATAGTTTTGACAAAATTGTATCGCCTTGTCGAACCCCTCTTCTTACGTGAGTGGTGATATTGTTATAGAATGGAGATATCTTGATCGTGAAATTTTTCATGAAGCTCACAAGGATCATTATTCGTCGAGTAGGGACGCCCTGGTTATCCAGAGCCTCTAGAACAGTTTCTGTTTCCACTGAACCGAAGGCTTTCTTCAGATAGGTGAAAGTGAGACAGAGTGGTTGTTTTTACTCTCGTGAAACTTCAATAAGTCTTGTAATCGTGTGGATGTTGTCTGTGGTACTAAATCCTTTTCGAAGCTCTGCTTGTTCGCATGGCTGCCCTTAGTACAGTGTTCTGTCAATCGTGTTTAGGATGGTTAGAGTAAAGATTTTATGGACAACGGATTGTAAACAGATTGACCGATAAATCTTTATGTCGTGAAGGTCTTCCTATTTGAACAACAATACGGTCTTGCTGGTTTTCCATTAAATGGGGGTCTTGTTGTCTGACAGGTAGCGAGTGTAAAGCCGAGCATCGGTGTTGATGAGAACTGGTTGCAGGTTCTTCAAGTGTTCTGGTCTGAACCCGTCTCGACCAGGTGTTGTTCTGTTCTTCATCGACGACATACCATGTCAGATTTCGAAAGGGAGGAGCGGTGGGACGACATATTTATCCTCTTTCAATCTGTATGACGGTAAGAGGAGATGGTTAGCGAAGAGATCCGAGTAGCATTGGTGGATGATTTTCTCCATAGCCCTTCTGGAAGGTGTAACTGTCCCGTTAGGGCATCGGAGTGTAATCATCTTGGTCTTATGATAGGCGAAGCCTCGCTGAGCTTCGCGAATGCTCATTCAGCTTCTGCAGCTTCTGCCATATCTGCTGATCGTCTCTTTTTGAGATCTTCTTTCAACTGTTCTCTGCAGCGTTACGTCGGATCCGAAGTAAGTTTTCGGTTGCCTGTAGCTCGTGTAAATCCATGTCGACATACCAGCTCGAGTGTCTGCGGAGACTAGCTCTTCGTGGCCTTAAGACTCTCGGTTTTCATAACGCTAACGTGAAGATATTCAACGAGCCCATCGTATTCGTCGTCGATGTTGTCGAAAACGGTATCTTCCCGAGAGCCGCCTAATGATTTGAATATATCCCAGTAGAACCTAGGAACAACAGCGCCATCGGTCAGGCAAAACCTTCGACCTACTAATATGTGGTCTATTTTGTTTTGGTACTCTTCATTAAGAGACTCCTAAGCCCATCGCTGAGTGTGAGGCTTATAGAATAGTGAGTTATCATGGATGGTTTGGGTCGTCATGATAAACTCAGATAGCCTCTTACTCTGTTCATTCCATTCTGATCCGTGGATCCCAATGTACCACTCTTCAGACGTTCTCCTAGAGCCAGTTTTTTGCATTAAAATAAATAATAGGGGATTAGACAATAATAATAACTAATAGAATGTAATAAATAGTTGGTGGAAATTGCTATGCACTGCATGTGGTACCAGTTTATCGATAAGTCTCATTAATGAATTGTTAGTGTACCCCAGGAGTTCTGACCCATAAGGAATTATAGAGCAAATTTTCTTCTTTCATTCTGTAAGCATTTACCCTTTGCTGATTCCTTCTAATTTACTTTTGACATTATTTGTCGTTTGTACCTTCAACACTATATATGTCCGTTTTTTTTTGCGTGTCTACGTTTTTTTTAGTTCATTGCCTTTAGAGCGATTTCCTATACCTCCCACAAGTTTAATGCTCTGAAAATAATGCCAAGGTAACCATGGGCAAGTGATTAGTGATCGGCTATTAGTAAGCCGCGGACCTCCTTGTCCACCTGGCTGCTTCGCATGAGTATCCTTCTCCACTATCTCCGCCTGCAAACAAACACTTTGCCTATTTCTACGAATTATTTATAATGCATATGCGCAAAAAGAAAGCGAATATATGATATAAATTATTTATATAGGATTTGTAATTTTTTTTTGGTTTTTCTTTTTTCGTACCGAGACTCAATGGAAGTCGGATTTTTCGACTTGAGTTTCTTGAGTTCTGAGATAATTTGAAATCGTTTCTGTCTAAAGATTAGATCGCTTTATGAGTTTTGGCACTAGAGCATTAGACACCAAATTTATTCACCAGAAGTAAATGAAATCGCATCATATTAGCGTCATTTAATTGAGCCTTTTCTTGCGAACAGTTTGGTATGCAACTTATCTGTACTTGTTTCAATGAGCTGTCGTGGGACCAAATACGCTTGCCACTCATGCAGGAATTGCGCATAAGGAAAGCTGTTAACGGAGCGCGCACTAGATTAATGGAGCGTGAGGCAATGATACGGTTGCAGAAAGGACGGCTAAGAAGTAGTTAGGGAAGTTCAACGCTAAAGAGAACAGAGTGGAGAAACCGGTCGCGTTAGGGCCGTCCACAAGAAGCTCTATTGATCTGGCTCATTAACCGATTCACTAGCATTTTCCCCCACGCGCCATTCGTGCATGAGTAGCAAGCGATTCTGTTCCCAATACGGCTCCATCTTAGAGCGAGTCCAGGGAATTTGCATACCAAAATATTCAGAAGAAAATGTGCGATTAAACGATATCGAAATCATGCAATTTTAATCACGTCTGGTTAATGAATTTGGTGTTTTTGCTCTGGGGACGTTTGTGATGTCGGTCGCGGCGCGTGTGGAACCAGGTTCCACCTCCCTTTTCTGTCCCGCGGTCAGCAACAACCTTATGGAAAGCCATAACCAGGCTATCCTCGAGATTCCAGAGAGATTTGCTCAACCAGTATTCTACGACGCTCAAAAAGTAGACGAAAGACGAGTTGAATGCTACAAAGCGCTTGAGTCCGCAAAGTGAAAGTAACACTATAAAGACGGACCAATATAGTGTCTAAGATGTTTGGTTAATAAATCTGGTGTTTTTTCTCTGAAGCCCAAGCTTGTGACAAGGCCTAATAACATGACATCGCATCTGTTTATCACTTACATTAATTCTGAATCCACAGACGGGTGGTCTATTAGTGATGCAGGACGTCTTCGCAACAGGTATATGGGTTTTTTGCCATTAAATTGAGCCTGATAGCCACTTTATCTGGCTACTCACTGTCTTGGAGAACTTCTGTGAGATCTCCCCTTTTGCGTAATTAATGAAATATGTCAAGTTTTGAGCTAAATATTTTCAAAGGTAAGCTTAGAGTTTTATTATTCTTATAGCTTTTTGTGTCCACTCTAAATCCTTACGACGGACAATCAGTGGTAAAGGGCTCTTGAAGCTTTAAAAAAAGCTATTCAACAGTTACATGGGCTTATTTTGGGGTAAAACTGGGCATGAAAGAGACTTTATCTGACTTTTATTTTCGGGAAGAACTTCTGTGGGATTTCTGCTAAACCAGAGCTGTGAAGATTGTCAGTTTTTGTCTAAATATTTTGAACACTAACGTTTTTAGAGCTTCTTATAAGCTTTGTGTGTTCACTTTAGATCATTAGGACGGACAAACGGGGGTGAAGAGACGCCTATTCAACAAATACATGAGCCTATTTGAGGTAAAACTGGGCTGATAGGCAAACCACTTGATCGCTCATCCTCTTGGAAAACTCCTGTAGGATCTCTCTTTCCTCCTTAGGCTATGAAAATTGTCAAACTTTTAGGACGAAATATTTTGAAATGGAATTTTTTGAGAACTTTCTTTAGCTTTATTTAGTCGAAGAAGTGAATACTTTTCCCTTGAACGGCGAAAAATGAGTATTCGACCTCATTCGCTGGACAGCATTAATCCATATGAGCCGTAATAATCATTGGGAGGCTTAATTCTCTGGCTAGAACTGTACGTGGCCGGTTTTTGAAGATACACTTTTATAACGGTGTAAAATCCAGAATAAAGTTATGTCTCACACGACCACCCTTTTTTTCCTTATCGCGCTTATATTTCGCTAGACAAATCTCATTCCTTATATTCTTTCGATAGCAAAGGTCTCGAAAAATTCAAAAATGTGTTTGCTTTTCGCAAAAACTCTTTCCATAGCTCTGTAAGATAAAGAAAATATTTTTCTTTCACGTCTCGCCAGGCAGAGCTCTTTTTTTAGAATATTAAAAAACATTCGATGGCATAACTTTCAATGATTCTAACGCTGTGCTCACTTTCTGAAAAAGACTGTCTCGCTGCAGTCTAGCAGGGAAAATAAAATTGAGTTCGACATATTCACTGAGCATGTTTACCGGCTAATCCACATGTGAGGGGTGGAGGGATCGATCGATGGCCTGAAGTGTTAGACAAGTGGCATGTAACTTGTTATTAATTGGAAATTATTTCTTCGCCTTGAAAAATGCTTCAGATGAAACGATTCACTCAAGTACAACGAAATTTGCTTCACACGTTCATATCATCTTCACGCTTTTAGCGGATTATACGCGTGATAAAAATGAAGGCGCACGCGGGCGTGAAATGTAATTTTATATTGAATTTTGCAGCGTTATAAAGGGTGTTTTGAAAAAACGGCTACTTTTGGCTCTAGCCACAGGTTTAAGCTTTCAAATGACTGCCAACATTCCTGTGAAAAATTCTTGTCTAGCAACTGGGATTCCACATGCATTTGTCGCCGTCTAATTGAGAAGAACCTGTAAACGACAATGAGGAGGTAGAAATTGAAAATAGAGCTCAAATTATTGTTACTTTTGTCGATGTTTGATGTTGAAAATAAAAAACGCATCTTCGTCCGTCTTTTTTTCACAAAAATAAAGCTGTTCTTATCTATAGAATTTTAGGTTACTTTTTTGCTGATTAGGCTTAGAGCCCGAAACTGATTAAAATAAATCTTTTCGGCTTTCTTCTCGACGTCTTCTTTTTCTTTAGAACCAATAAATCCGAGTTGTTTTTCTTTTATAGATTACTCTGTGAGTGTTTCCATTCTGTGAAAAACTGGTCGAATTATGGTTTTATACCTAAATTCTGCTGAATCTTGACAGTTCCTTTCTCATAGCGTTGAATGACCGAGTTTCCTTTCTAACTTCGGAAACTAACGACTTTGGGCATTTGGATTATTGTTTGGTACGACCACTACCTGCCTCTCGTCCAGCCGCTGCTCCTTGAAATCTTAGCGTCCTCAGCGTCCTTCTCGAAAACCAAGCTTATTATTGAGATCGTTGAGATTTGTGCTATCAATGGCCATTATCACCGTCCACCGAAGATGCTTGAGTGTGAAAGAAAATTTTGTCTATGTTAACCGGCGAGATATTTTTAAACCGACCTCATTCGCTGAACATGGATTATCTATAGAAGTGTTAGTAATCTTTCGAAATCATAAATCTCTAGTTCAACTGCATCACCGGTTTCTCGAAATATTTTATATAAAACCTTAGCATATAGAATAAGACTTTTTTTCTCACTCGCTTTTCATCTACATTTTTACGATAAGTATAAATCTCGGAAGCACGAAAAACATATCATCGTGTAGGACATTTTGAGTATTATCAGAAACTACCTTTTTATTCCGAAGTTTCTGTTGAGGGGGTGAAAAAAATCCTGAATACACTTACAATACTTGCTGCAGTTTGAGACGCATACTGCGGTAGATCACTGCTGAGTTACGCGGAAGAGCGGGCGAAAAACTCACTAACATGTAGTTTCTGTAGTTTCCCTTTACATTTTACTCAACTGTGAACGTTTTCGGTGACTTTGTTAACTTGCTGGCCACTTCACGGAGAAGGGGGGCGCTCGTGTCTGACCACTCACGGTAAGTGTCACTCGTCATAGACACTCGGTAAGGTCATCACTAGTGTAGCAATTGTCGGCGCAAAAATCGCCACTCCCCAGCACACTGCGGCTAACAAAAATGTAAAACGCCTCAGCTTGGTTAGCCTCGAAACTGCACGGAGACGTGTTCGACCTGTGACATCCGAGAAAACATGGTATCTCAAATAAATGTGGAGACGAAGAATTACTGGAACACGCGCAGTAAACAATGTGGTGCGTCTAGCAATGGTAGACACCATTAGACGCCATTGATAGACGCAAGACGTTGAATTTCAGAGACGCAGGAATGTAGGTCCATGGTCCCAGAACAACTAAGGCGACAATCGCCATTCGGTTCATCACACCGCAGTCGCTCATACAAACCGAGGATTACAGAAATGAAGAACCAGCAATAGATGCGCGCAGAGCGAATTGCGCGTTTTGTTGTTTGATTAAGGTATTTTTTTTCCTTCATTTAGCAAAAATTTTTGGAACTCCTAAATTACTTCGATATAACAAGGTTTTCTCTACTCGTCCACATGCTTTTTTAGTCATACATGTCTTGTGTAGAGAGAAAACTCAGGTTCACTAGGCAATTGTACTGAATTTGGCATTCAATCAATTGAATTGCATTGTACAAGGATATCACAAAAATTTTTTTAGTCCTGCTCTTTCTTAGTAATATACAAAAACTCAGGAGCCATCGTAGTAAATTAAAGCTAGAAAACAACTAGTAATTGATAAAAATTGCTATGTATCCTGTATTTGATAAGTGTCCTTCAAAAACTTTTACTATGACTAAGTTTTATATCAATCATTTGTTGATATATAATTATTCAGAGTTCACGTAAGTGAGAAAAGATTAAGTAGTTATGGATGGTGGACAATATTTTTGAGCGGTAAGGAACAGCCGTAATAGAATAAAAAGCTTAGAACATCGGCATTATGCAAATTATTTGTCACAAATACTTGTCTCCACATAAGTATGCTCAGTGCTTTTCCTCTCGCCCGCACTCAGAATCAAAAAAATATACTTTTGATTCCTTATTACGGTTTGGATAATTACTCGACAGCTTGAATGTCGAAAATCTGGATTGTATGTACCATTTTTGGCTTGGATTTTACATCGCACCGCAAAGGTAAAGTAAAATTTTTCGATAGTTTATGTTGGACGGCGACCGATTCTCAAAACGTATTCATTCGCTGGACAAAAACTTCTCACGAAAATGTTGGTAATCACTCGGTAGTCTAAATCTCTGGCTACAACTCCACTTCGTCCATTTTTTTTATTACACCCTTTTATACCGCTGTAGCTTCCAGAACAAAATTTTGTTTCGCACCCTCTTTTAGTCTTCATTTTTATCGCGCGCAAAAATAGCTGGAAGCTCGTAAAGCATTTTCACGATAAGTATAAATCTCTGGAAGCACGGAAAGCATATCAGCGTGTAAACAATTTCGATCGCATCAGAGTTTACGTTTTCGCCTAAGTTTCTGCCGACGTGGTGTTATAAATGCCCAGCTGAATGACATAAATTCAACAATGCTAGGTTTTATTATAAAAATGATTTCGAGAAACCGGTGATGCGTTTGAACAAGAGATTTATGCATCGAAAGGATTACAGAGAATACCACTTCTATGTAGACAAGCAGGTGGTTCCAGTCGACTGAGGTCGGTTTAAAAACTATCCTCGTCCGGTTAACATAGACCAACCTGTTTCTTTCTACACTAAAGCAATCTTTTCGGTGGACCGGGTGGCCAATACTACATTATGCATGTGACTAGCAAAATCTAAACGATCATAAAACGTTGGTTTCGTCGACAGGAGACTGCCGGACGGTAATGCATCTTCAAGGAGCAGCAGCACTGACACGTTGCACGGAATTGCACGTAAGTGTGTCGATACACAACAGCAATCAATCCGAAGCCCAAAGTCGTTAGTTTCGAAGTTAGAAAGGAAACTCCGGTCATTCAAACGCTATGAGAAAGGAACTGTCAAGATTCAGTAGAATTTAGGTATAAAACCATAATTCGACCAGTTTTTCACAGAATGGAAACACTCACAGAGTAATCTATAAAAGAAAAACAACTCGGATTTATTGGTTCTAAAGAAGAAGAAGACGTCGAGAAGAAAGCCGAAAAGATTTATTTTAATCAGTCTCGGGCTCTAAGCCTAATCAGCAAAAAAGTAACCTAAAATTCTATAGATAAGAACAGCTTTATTTTTGTGAAAAAAAGACGGACGAAGATGCGTTTTTTATTTTCAACATCAAACATCGACAAAAGTAACAATAATTTGAGCTCTATTTTCAGTTTCTACCTCCTCATTGTCGTTTACAGGTTCTTCTCAATTAGACGGCGACAAATGCATGTGGAATCCCAGTTGCTAGACAAGAATTTTTCACAGGAATGTTGGCAGTCATTTGAAAGCTTAAACCTGTGGCTAGAGCCAAAAGTAGCCGTTTCTTCAAAACACCCTTTATAACGCTGCAAAATTCAATATAAAATTACATTTTACGCCCGCGTGCGCTTTCATTTTTATCACGCGTATAATCCGCTGGAAGCGTGAAGATGTTATGAACGTGTGAAGAAAATTTCGTTGTACTTGAGTGAATCGTTTCATCTGAAGCTTTTTTCAAGGCGAAGAAATAATTTCCAATTAATAACAAGTTACATGCCACTTGTCTAACACTTCAGGCCATCGATCGATCCCTCCACCCCTCACATGTGGATTAGCCGGTAAACATGCTCAGTGAATATGTCGAACTCGATTTATTTTCCCTGCTAGACTGCAGCGAGACAGTCTTTTTCAGAAAGTGAGCACAGCGTTAGAATCATTGAAAGTTATCGCCATCGAATGTTTTTTAATATTCTAAAAAAAGAGCTCTGCCTGGCGAGACGTGAAAGAAAAATATTTTCTTCATCTTACAGAGCTATGGAAAGAGTTTTTGCGAAAAGCAAACACATTTTTGAATTTTTCGAGACCTGTGCTATCGAAAGAATATAAGGAATGAGATTTGTCTAGCGAAATATAAGCGCGATAAGGAAAAAAGGGTGGTCGTGTGAGACATAACTTTATTCTGGATTTTACACCGTTATAAAAGTGTATCTTCAAAAACCGGCCACGTACAGTTCTAGCCAGAGAATTAGGCCTCCCAATGATTATTACCGCTCATATGGATTAATGCTGTCCAGCGAATGAGGTCGAATACTCATTTTTCGCCGTTCAAGGGAAAAGTATTCACTTCTTCGACTAAATAAAGCTAAAGAAAGTTCTCAAAAAATTCCATTTCAAAATATTTCGTCTTAAAAGTTTGACAATTTTCATAGCCTGAGGAGGAAAGAGAGATCCCACAGGAGTTTTCCAAGAGGATGAGCGATCAAGTGGTTTGCCTATCAGCCCAGTTTTACCTCAAATAGGCTCATGTATTTGTTGAATAGACGTCTCTTCACCCCCGTTTGTCCGTCCTAATGATCTAAAGTGAACACACAAAGCTTATAAGAAGCTCTAAAAAGCGTTATGTTCAAAATATTTAGACAAAAACTGACAATCTTTACAGCTCTGGGTTTAGCACAAATCCCACAGAAGTTCTTCCCGAAAATAAAAGTCAGATAAAGTCTCTTTCATGCCCAGTTTTCACCCCAAAATAAGCCCATGTAACTGTTGAATAGCTTTTTTTAAAGCTTCAAGAGCCCTTTACCACTGATTGTCCGTCGTAAGGATTTAGAGTGGACACAAAAAGCTATAAGAATAATAAAACTCTAAGCTTACCTTTGAAAATATTTAGCTCAAAACTTGACATATTTCATTAATTGCGCAAAAGGGGAGATCCACAGAAGTTCTCCAAGACAGTGAGTAGCCAGATAAAGTGGCTATCAGGCTCAATTTAATGGCAAAAAAGCCCATATACCTGTTGCGAAGACGTCCTGCATCACTAATAGACCACCCGTCTGTGGATTCAGAATTAATGTAAGTGATAAACAGATGCGATGTCATGTTATTAGGCCTTGTCACAAGCTTGGGCTTCAGAGAAAAAACACCAGATTTATTAACCAAACATCTTAGACACTATATTGGTCCGTCTTTATAGTGTTACTTTCACTTTGCGGACTCAAGCGCTTTGTAGCATTCAACTCGTCTTTCGTCTACTTTTTGAGCGTCGTAGAATACTGGTTGAGCAAATCTCTCTGGAATCTCGAGGATAGCCTGGTTATGGCTTTCCATAAGGTTGTTGCTGACCGCGGGACAGAAACGGGAGGTGGAGCCTGGTTCCACACGCGCCGCGACCGACATCACAAACGTCCCCAGAGCAAAAACACCAAATTCATTAACCAGACGTGATTAAAATTGCATGATTTCGATATCGTTTAATCGCACATTTTCTTCTGAATATTTTGGTATGCAAATTCCCTGGACTCGCTCTAAGATGGAGCCGTATTGGGAACAGAATCGCTTGCTACTCATGCACGAATGGCGCGTGGGGGAAAATGCTAGTGAATCGGTTAATGAGCCAGATCAATAGAGCTTCTTGTGGACGGCCCTAACGCGACCGGTCTCTCCACTCTGTTCTCTTTAGCGTTGAACTTCCCTAACTACTTCTTAGCCGTCCTTTCTGCAACCGTATCATTGCCTCACGCTCCATTAATCTAGTGCGCGCTCCGTTAACAGCTTTCCTTATGCGCAATCCTGCATGAGTGGCAAGCGTATTTGGTCCCACGACAGCTCATTGAAACAAGTACAGATAAGTTGCATACCAAACTGTTCGCAAGAAAAGGCTCAATTAAATGACGCTAATATGATGCGATTTCATTTACTTCTGGTGAATAAATTTGGTGTCTAATGCTCTAGTGCCAAAACTCATAAAGCGATCTAATCTTTAGACAGAAGCGATTTCAAATTATCTCAGAACTCAAGAAACTCAAGTCGAAAAATCCGACTTCCACTGAGTCTCGGTACGAAAAAAGAAAACCAAAAAAAAATTACAAATCCTATATAAATAATTTATATCCTATATTCGCTTTCTTTTTGCGCATATGCATTATAAATAATTCGTAGAAATCGGCAAAGTGTTTGTTTGCAGGCGGAGATAGTGGAGAAGGATACTCATGCGAAGCAGCCAGGTGGACAAGGAGGTCCGCGGCTTACTAATAGCCGATCACTAATCACTTGCCCATGGTTACCTTGGCATTATTTTCAGAGCATTAAACTTGTGGGAGGTATAGGAAATCGCTCTAAAGGCAATGAACTAAAAAAAACGTAGACACGCAAAAAAAAACGGACATATATAGTGTTGAAGGTACAAACGACAAATAATGTCAAAAGTAAATTAGAAGGAATCAGCAAAGGGTAAATGCTTACAGAATGAAAGAAGAAAATTTGCTCTATAATTCCTTATGGGTCAGAACTCCTGGGGTACACTAACAATTCATTAATGAGACTTATCGATAAACTGGTACCACATGCAGTGCATAGCAATTTCCACCAACTATTTATTACTTTCTATTAGTTATTATTATTGTCTAATCCCCTATTATTTATTTTAATGCAAAAACCTGGCTCTAGGAGAACGTCTGAAGAGTGGTACATTGGGATCCACGGATCAGAAAGGAATGAACAGAGTAAGAGGCTATCTGAGTTATCATGACGACCCAAACCATCATGATAACTCACTATTCTATAAGCCTCACACTCAGCGAATGCGCGTAGGAGTCTCTTGATGAAGAGTACCAAAACAAAATAGACCACATATTAGTAGGTCGAAGGTTTTGCCTGACCGATGGCGCTGTTGTTCCTAGGTTCTACTGGGATATATTCAAATCATTAGGCGGCTCTCGGGAAGATACCGTTTTCGACAACATCGACGACGAATACGATGGGCTCGTTGAATATCTTCACGTTAGCGTTATGAAAACCGAGAGTCTTAAGGCCACGAAGAGCTTGTTTCCGCAGACACTCGAGCTGGTATGTCGACATGGATTTACACGAGCTACAGGCAACCGAAAACTTACTTCGGATCCGACGTAACGCTGCAGAGAACAGTTGAAAGAAGATCTCAAAAAGAGACGATCAGCAGATATGGCAGAAGCTGCAGAAGCTGAATGAGCATTCGCGAAGCTCAGCGAGGCTTCGCCTATCATAAGACCAAGATGATTACACTCCGATGCCCTGACGGGACAGTTACACCTTCCAGAAGGGCTATGGAAAAAATCATCCACCAATGCTACTCGGATCTCTTCGCTAACCATCTCCTCTTACCGTCATACAGAATGAAAGAGGATAAATATGTCGTCCCACCGCTCCTCCCTTTCGAAATCTGACATGGTATGTCGTCGATGAAGAACAGAACAACACCTGGTCGAGACGGGTTCAGACCAGAACACTTGAAGAACCTGCAACCAGTTCTCATCAACACCGATGCTCGGCTTTACACTCGCTACCTGTCAGACAACAAGACCCCCATTTAATGGAAAACCAGCAAGACCGTATTGTTGTTCAAATAGGAAGACCTTCACGACATAAAGATTTATCGGTCCAATCTGCTTACAATCCGTTGTCCATAAAATCTTTACTCTAACCATCCTAAACACGATTGACAGAACACTGTACTAAGGGCAGCCATGCGAACAAGCAGAGCTTCGAAAAGGATTTAGTAC
Source organism: Parelaphostrongylus tenuis (assembly GCA_019055375.1). Taxonomy (NCBI): domain Eukaryota; kingdom Metazoa; phylum Nematoda; class Chromadorea; order Rhabditida; family Metastrongylidae; genus Parelaphostrongylus; species Parelaphostrongylus tenuis. The sequence goes on from JAHQIW010006623.1 coordinate 18,425, forward strand.
CACAGACAACATCCACACGATTACAAGACTTATTGAAGTTTCACGAGAGTAAAAACAACCACTCTGTCTCACTTTCACCTATCTGAAGAAAGCCTTCGGTTCAGTGGAAACAGAAACTGTTCTAGAGGCTCTGGATAACCAGGCGTCCCTACTCGACGAATAATGATCTTTGTGAGCTTCATGAAAAATTTCACGATCAAGATATCTCCATTCTATAACAATATCACCACTCACGTAAGAAGAGGGGTTCGACAAGGCGATACAATTTTGTCAAAACTATTCACTGGCGCCCTACAAAACATCATACGAACATTAGAATGGGAATATGGGAGTGAAAATTGACGGTCGACAATTAAACCATCTTCGCTTTGCTAACGATGTCGTCCTCGTAACACCAAACATCAGCCAAGCGGAACGAATGTTGACCAATTTCGATAACGTCTGTGGAAAAAATTGGTCTTCAACCAAATCTAACGAAAACGATGTTCATGAGAAATGGATGGGTTTTGATTGCCCCATTCACCCTCAACGGAACGACAATCTCCGAATGCTCCAGCTAAGTAGTGAAATCAATATGATGAACGACCTAGCTCCAGAGTTGAGCAGAGGGAAGCGAGCGACTTGGGAAACGTTCAAGAGCATCGAAGATGTAGTGAAGAGGCCAAAGAACATCCGACTCCATGCCCACCTTTTCGACTCGACGATTATCCCTGCCGCAACGTATGCAGCAGAAACCCGCTCGCTAAGTAAACAGGATGAAAGTCACTTGGCGTTACTGAACACGCAATCGAAAGGTCGATGCTAGGAGTATCCCGTTTCTTGCAAATGAGAGAAAGGATCCGAACTTCAGACTTAAGTCAGCGATCGAAAATCAGAGACGCCGTTCTACACGCCCGCGACGATATCGAAAATAAGGTGAGCCGGACACGTGATGCACTTCATAGACAAGCGATGGACGAGAGCCATTGCCGACTGGATTCCCCGGGACAACAAGCGCTCCACAGGAAGACCACTGACCCGTTTGTCCGATATCTTCATGAAAGCTATAGAAGAAAGATATGATGCTCAGCGAATGCCTAGAGCAAAGAGGACCCACTGGGCTATTCTTGCACGCGACAGCGAAAAATGGAAGTGTTGCTGGTACCCGCTCGAGTCACTCGACGATCAATGGGACGACAGCTGAGAGGCAACAGGTCTCAGCGTATCACAGCTGAGTTTCACTGTGTGAATTTTTCGTCGCTTATTTGAACGAAGTTTCCTTTCTGTTATATCATTGAACCGTTAAATCAGTGATAATAATTAATTTTATGAATTTTAATCAGAAATTGAATTACTCTTAACTTGTGCACCATGATCGCCATGATATCATAATTTGCAACTTCCACATAAAATCCTATAATACAACGAAGACACTCGATGTATTGGATGTGTACATGCAACCCAATCGTTATTCACCTTCTCGATACAGTTTGATTGCTTTTTTCCTATTGAATAGCTCCAACTAATATCCTAATACAACTTGAAAACCTCAGAAGTCTTTCAAATGCGACAGACCAGAAATTTATGCCTTGCATCCAAAACAACGTAATCAATGAACATATTACATGTGCATAGATCAGGAGGCGTAACGTAAATGAGATCACTGCCAGAAAAACAAAAGAATATGGAAGTGCAATAATAACACAAAGCAATGTTAACGAGGCCAATCGTACTCAAATTTTTCAGAGTAAACAAAACAGAGTGTTAGCTAGTAATGATTTTAAGATGCAGGATGAGCATTGAGTGATTACCTATTCCCTATAACATGTACACAGTTACTCCCTAGAACAGTGGGTTGAAAGAGGAATTCTCCACAATAGATTCTAGAACACAACGAATCTAACAACAGAATCAGCACATACAAAACAGTTTCACATTTCTTTTTCCACCATACTGAACAACTGAGAGACTTCTCGTGTACGACGAGTTTGTCTCCAACCTGATTTAAGCAACTAAAGGGTTTCAAAGCAGGTTGTACGATAAATGCAATAAAAACTGTGATATAATTCCTTATCTCGATCAATCTCCATTCCTTTGGGGACTAGGTATTTCAGACTCTCAACAAACATTCGATAACTTGGATTTCAGGTATTTCAAAACTATGGCTTTTTTTTTTAAGATCGATTATCTTCTGACTTCGACATTCTTCAGTAATTCCTCAGTTTCTTCGCTGACCATAGAAGACATTCTACTACCCAATTTATTCTGAAAGTTGATGTTTCGGCGGCTTACCTCTTTAAAGCCTGGAGGGTCAGACAGGTCACAATCCAGTCGGTATAGCACCTCCATTACTCATACAGAAATATCACCAAACCTAGATTTCAACTTCATCAAGCGCAAAACCGATTTCGATATATTCGCAGTGTTTTATGTGCCGTTCATTAAGTTATTCAAGCAGAGACCTTCCACGCTAAGATCACATGGATTGAGAATGAACCTCTCTCATTAAAATAACAATCTTATACAGTGTGCCATATCACAAGTGATTGAAAGGCATTCCTGTTTGCGGTTCATGCTTGAACTGGTGGTGTTTATCCAAAACGCTTCTAAAATCTACCGCGCTGTTGTTTTATGTGTGGGCTGCGCGAAGTAGCAATTCTATTCCTGTTCATGTCCCATACGTGCCAAGGCGGAATACTTGGCTTAGAGCTATCTTTGTCGTATGTGTTCTTTTATGCAAACACAAAGTGGCCTATCCGTTTCACTTATGTATTTTTCGACGCACGCTTTCATGAGATTAGGGAAACAATACCTGTACTCGTTCAATCACCGTCTTTACAGTCACGACAAATTCTGCGCTCTTCCTTTATACATGGACAGAGTCAAATAAGCGGTTGCGAACTAGTTGGCGCCTCAAAGTATTTGGTGGTATTTCAATAATCGTTATCGATTTCTCCAAACCTGTCATTTGCAAACAACTTTTTATAGGTGTATTTATCTTGTGGAAGGAAAGGAAACTGACAAGTCCTTGGTTACGTTGAAATTCACGTTACGGAGCGCGTTTTTTGAGCTGGTTTCCGTTTGACGTCGATAGACTTTCTCTTCTTCGCAATTGGGTCTTGTAGAGAAAGTCTTCTACTCATTCGTTTGTTTTTCCTTTGCTTGGCGACATCAGCCGAGATATTGTCTAAAACCATTTTATTTGACACTGAAATAAAAATAACGCTTAAGAAAATGAATATATGAAACGAATTTAACAATGCCGACCTGATCCAGCAGTCGAACCTAAAGTTCCTGTACAATTTGGTGCACCACACTTACAATCCGGTAATGGACATCCAATATTGTATGGCCTCATTTGATAGTTGTAACACAACTCAGAACCTCAAAAGAAATTGATTCAATGCGCTGGTCTAACGAGATCATACTTAGCACAAAACAAGTTTTTCGGTACATAAACGTCTGACTAATTCTTCTAAAAAATGAATCCCAGAATCAGAAAATGAGAAAAGAATTCCATAGGAAATGCTAATAGATTCCTTTCAGGAACAATGCGACTTTTACATTGAAACAATGAATTTATAGACACATGGCGGCTGTTCTAACCTAGTAGAAGCCCTTGTAGAAAATTTTCAGTGATATCCAAGTACTTATTGACAATTATAACCCTTGAAATATAGATCTAATTAACAGAAACTCTATTTCCATTGCAGTGCCACTACGAATTCGCCCCGATGCACGCTGCGATCAGAGTAGGGGGAGCGAGATGAGACGTCACGCAGCGTATTGACTCCTTGTTGATTGCCAGAGAGTGTTGACAGGTGATTGTCGGTCCCACGCGCGCTGCGACAACCATCACATCACATGCGAGCATCACAACCACTTGGACACAACGCCCCGTCATTGCTGGATACTAGTCATGCATCTAATGCACCTTATGCGATATAAATTAGCATGTGTCGCTTGCGTCGCTTCCCTGCAGCATTTCTATCACTAATATCTCATATTTCTTACAATCTCACTAAAATATTATGTCTTACAATGCATTCCCATAAAAGAACGCCTCAAGTTCTGATCTCTAAGACTAGAGAAGCTTTAAAGCTCAAGGACTCTAGAGCAAAATCTACTTATCCAATGAACCTAAAGCCTTTCAATTTCTTAAAATTCCACATTCTTAAATACCCGCATCTTTTTGGATTCATCAAAAAGAACTAACGAAACTCCAGAAGCTTTCATTTTTATGACCTCCCAGTGACCGAGGAGAATGAGAGATCAAATAAACTTACCAGCAGGAACATTTTTGATGGTGTTGATAGTGATACGCTTGTCGTACTAAAAAATGTCATTTAGTCTCTTAAGGGAGAACTTACAGCACAAACCGCAATCAAAGTGTCAGTACCTTCACATAAATTCCGTTAGGACTAGTCTTCTTGCTGACCACCACGTGGACAATTTCCACCTTACAGTTCGGATTACACGAGTGGTTGAGGAACCCAAAATCACTCCTTTGTTTCATGTAATCAACAATAATTCTTTACTTAATAGATTGTTAGCAGATATGATATTTATAACTATATGTCCACTAATTTAAAGTGATATACAAAACTTTGAACCTTGGGAGGAAGTTGTACCCGTGTTTCAACCTTTCCGGAGCGAGTGTTAATTGTTGCCCTATATGAGCTCTCGTTTCGCCATCACTCTTTCTGCGGTACAAAGTATCGATCCGATGTCTTACATCGCAGGCCGAGCGATAGCACGACAGGAGCCTCCGTAGTGCAGTGGTTAGTAAGCGCCTCGGAGTTGTTACAACATGAGTTGAATTCCCTATGGAGGTTCAAGACTTTGCATACCACTTACTATTTTTAGTTAATTCGCCAAAAAAGTACTCATGACATAGAAAAGTGATCGAACTAATATAATATAAAATTTGTAGACGCGAACCTCCCTTCATTGCCCTTTTCTTTGCAGTCTATAATCCGCTCTCCATCTAATGCCATCATGTAATGCTTCTCTTCATCATTACGATGAGCAGTAATTTCAGCTATTCTTTTGTTCATTTCTTTGATACTAATTAATTCACCAGCGTACTCAGCTATAAATGATCCCTGAAAAAAGGTGCATACATCCCTGGCGTCACAGGACACGAACGAATGGAGCGATTACATAAACTCCGATACGCCTGATAATCGTTTTTTGAAACTTGCACGTGGTCTTCTAAAGGGCAATTACAGAGCCCGATGAACGTGGTTCGGCCTTGACAGCCTCGTCAATCGAGCATACCGTTCGCCTTTAGCCATTCCTCTCGGATTAATCCAGCACCAATACAGAGTTGGGGCAGGCGAAATTTTCACACGTGCAATTAAGTGAAAATATCACCTCGAGAGGATTCGCTAAAGAAAAAAGGTACTCCTTGATTGACGAGACTGTCAAGACCGAGAAACGTGTATCGGGCTCTACAAGTCGTTCAATAAAAGATTCATGCATGGATCAAAAAAGTGATTATTAGGCATATTGAATTTGAGCGTGGTCTTAAAATAACGTTCGAAACCAAAAATATAATACATAAATTACTTCCATTTTACTCTTTTTTAGTAATGATATGATATTTCAGACATACATCTTAGAATATTGGGTGTTATGCAGAACGTACGAGCTCAGGTGGTAGCTGAACACACGCCTTAACCCTCTGAGGACCAGCGTTAATATGCAGGCGGCGTCGCACTGTCGCTTGCGCGGCATCAGGCAGGCGGCATCTGCATGTCTGCGCATGCATGTCCGGCCGTCATTACAGTAGCTGAATGAAATTGGACGTAGCGCGATAAGCACCAAAAAACCCTCATGGTCCTCAAAGGGATAAGGTCGATCGTCGACAGCTACGACAGTTTATATGGAAGCAACACTGATGACAAAGCGATGGCCTTAGCCTCGGTGAAGTATTGGTGTCGTGCGCCTCAATATGAGTGAGGCGTGAGTTCGACACCCGTCTGTGCTTGAATGTTTAGAATGACAATCAACATTGTTAGAGCGATTGTACTTCTATCGACAAGAGAATTTTAGGCCGCTGTTTTAGGAAAACAACGAAACACCTTACAAAAGTGATCACAACGACATCACAAATCATTCATACCTTGGGAATATCTTGAATCGCAAAAGCTCCCATGCCTTTTCCTGGTGCCTCGCGAATCTCCACTGCCCGATTCACTTCTCTACGTGAGACACCTCTATTGTTACATCCGCCACCAATTGCTTCGCAGGCCTAAAAAAAGAGCGTGGATTATGTAGACAAAATCTCATCTTGGTTTACTCAATTTTCCACTTACAATTATCCTAACTCCAACGGAGCTTTCAAAGAGCAGATTTATTAAACGATAAAAATGTGTAAAAAAAAAAACAAAGCTCTTGGCGTGTAACGATCCCTGAGGAAGCGCCATGCATTCCTTTTTATCCAGCATCTTTTGAGGGGATTTAATACATATCTGGCCTCTACAACTACTCGCTGCTGCCTACCAATGCACCTAATCAGTGCTGCTACCCTCCTAGACAAGCCTGGTACCGGATCACCAAGTCCGGAGATATGGAAAGCTTAGTGAGTTTTAATTACGAAATCAAGCCATCGAGTAATAACCGACCATGTGTGTCGCAGAACACCTCTTTCCACTGCGCCACACGCGCTCAAGGACGACAAAAAATTATGCATAATCCAAAATGAGTCAAAATGAATATATTAGACACTCGATACCTCAGGGCACTCCTGCTGTATGGCACGATTCGTGCATCTCGAGTTCGGGCCACATCGGTCATTGTCGGTGGCTGGACAATCGCACATACAGTCGCTTTCTTCACATCCATCAAGTCTTGGTCTAGGGCAACTTGGGTGGTAGACCGATGTCTATTGAAACGGCACATATATAAACTAGTTCCAAGCAAATAAAGCTTCATTACAGGTATGGGTTCTTTCCAGTTAAAAGCAGCAAATGAAAGACCGACCTCATTCGCTTGACAGAAACTTTACATAGGAGTTTTTGTAACTATTCGAAGGGAGATTAAAGGCTACAGCCCCATAACATTGCATTTCAAAACACCCCTTTTTTGACGTTGCTACAGAAGGAGCTTTCTTGCGTTGCAGACGTGCAAATTCCTCGCCAAATAAAGCTCTATCTTTGGACTCTGCTGCGTTGCAGAAAAATGGTTTTCTTAGGATCTAAGCACAGCGTTGGAATCAGAAAAGATTACGCTATCGTATGATTACTAATAGTCCAAAGAAAAAGTTCTGTCCGGCGAAAGACACGCGAGTCTGCAACGCGAGAAATTCCTTCTGTAGCAACGTTAAAAAAGGATGCTTTGAAAAACCGGCGATATGGGGCCGTAGCATAAAGTCTCAGCTTTCGAATAATCACCAATACTTCTTTGAAAAGCTCCTGTTGAGCCAATATGGTCGATTTTTCATTTGTCCCCTTATAACTGAATAGCACGCAGAAACGATATGCTACTTTTAACACTAATTAATCAAGGATGCTGAGTGATATTCAAAACTCTCGCTGAAGCTGGGTTGAACCCGCGTTTTCAGAGAGAGGTCAACGACTTGAGATCGATCTGATGCCGATATGTGCTTATCAGCACAAATGCGCCATCGGTTAATCTCTGACAGCTTCCACAGCTGACATCGAAGATTTGGCGGTAACACTGGAGCGATGGACACGGTGGTGTGTAGTGATACCGAGCGTCCCGGAGAAGATACACGGTTTCACCTTCCGCGTGAATTTAAAAGTTTTGTATATCACTCAGGACTTCAATCGATACCAAACAATTTACCTTGATTTTCCTATACTTCTCTGGTTTATAATTAATTGATGGCTTCAGCACAGCAAGATCCCGCTCCATCTCTTCCCAAGCTAAAAAAAAAGCACAGATACATAAAATAACAGGTTTTCTATAGAATAGCGTTAAGAATTGTAATAAGACAGACCACGCCGATAAGGAATCTCTTCAAGGCGCTTGCCCATCAATTCATACAATCCTGGAAACATCGGTACAACACATCTGGCAGGCAGCATTTGAAATAGATTGTCACATCCAGCCCATTTGACTGGGACGTAGCCCGCCTGATTGAAATACTTGCCATATTTGTCCCTAAAAAACGTCCCATAGGAATTAGTCAAAAGACCGACTCTCATGGGATCTTGGCGTATTGACGTAAAAAACAAAAAACATTTTACAAACTATCTTTTTTTAAAATTGAGCATAGGTGAAGATGGTAACGTCTTCGAAGGCACGAAGCCAGTGGGCTACCGTTCCGGCAATTTTGCATTTTTCAGTGTTGCTAAACGCCCCATATAGAAGAGACCACCAGTGTGTTCTCACACACCATAATTATTATTCGATATCAATTTCATATTCTAACGTTAGCAGCAGAAAGCTGGTTGCTATGCAAGCAGTATGAAAGGTCACTCGGGAGTTAGAGAATGCACAGTTGAGAGGGCGATGCTAAGAGTATTCCGTATGTCGCAAATGAGAGAAAGAAAGGATCTGAAGTTCTAAACTACATCATCGATCGCAAGTAAGGATTCCGTTCTACACGTCAGGCTATCAAAAATAAGGTGGACCGCACACGTATTGCGCTTCAACGACAACCGATGGGCGAGAGGAGTTATCGATTGGAATTCTTGGGATATCAAGAGCTACACAGGAAGACCACCAACCCGATGGTGATTTATTCACGAAAAACCTAGAAGAAATTTATGATACTCAGCGAATTTCCGAAACATGGAGTACCTGCTGGACTACTCTTGCACGCGACAGGAAAACAGAAGAGTTGCCGGTGCTCGCTCCAGTCACTCGACGATCTGCGAGGCGAAGGTGACCAATTTTATGAAATATCAATCTAGTCAACTATGAATGACTTGTGTCGCACAGTGGTTAGATGTGACCCGCGACACACACGCGGTAGATGGTCAATTCTGCGCTCAAAACTCACCAAGCCTTCCATCTCTCCGGTGGCAGTGAACTAGTACTAGACTTCTCTGGGAGGATAGCAGCACTGATTTGATGGATCATTAAACCTCTGCGAGATCATTGTAAATGACAGATTTGCACTCAATCACCTCACTCGATTTTGATGAAGACGAATTTTCAGCGCATCCCTCAGGAAATGATTATCGCCGAAAGCTTTACTTAGCTCTGATCCATTCTACACCTAGTTCGTACTACTTTTTATAATATTTACTATTTTTGGTGAGTGATAACATGCCGGTGATCGTCGCCATATAAGTAGTTCAACGGTTCCAAGAAAGGCAAAGTCGCCAAAACAGTATACAGCGTTTTCGACAAAGATACTAATGTTGTGTAGGCTTATGTATATATGCATATATACGCATTTATACGTAGATACATATACGTATACATACACATGTGCATATGAATGTATACACATATGCACGTATATGCATGTGTAAATATGCATGCATATGCACAAGTGTATATTAATACTTTTCGGTCATAAAGGGATAAATGAAATTCCGACATCATTCGCTGGACAAAAACTTTTCATAGTTTTAGTATTCGTTCAAAAGCTTCGATTTCTGGCAACAACATTTCGTGGACAGCTTTTGAAAAAGCCAATTTTTGACGCTGTTACAGAAGAATAATTTTTTTCGTTTCAGACGCACTTATCTCCTTCTTTGGACTACCTATTTTACCTAGTGCGTTGAAGAGAATTGGTTTTTTAGGATACAAATACACCGTTGGAACCAGCAAACATTATCTTATCAAATGATTACTATTAGTCCATGGAAAGAGCTCTGTCCTTGCGATAAATAACCGCGTGATACATAGTTTTATTTTTGATTTCACAGCGTCATAAAAGGGTTTTTTCAAAAACCGGCCACGTGGATTCTAGCCGGAAATCTAAGCTTTCAAATGACTACTCACCCTCCTATCACTCCTATGAAAACTTCTTCTCCAGCGACTGAGATCGGTTTTTTATTTGCCTCCTTACAACGAAAAATCACCTATGTATATAAGCATATATGTACAAAAAACTCCATGGTAGATTACATATGATAATCGGGAAGAGAAACACATGAACGAAACAAGAGATATGGCTAAGATCTTATTCCAAACCTACATTTTCATGCAGTGCTTCGGATAATCCTCCAACTTCGTGACGACAGCCGGATAGAACCTGAACGCTTTGAAACTCATACAAATACCAAACTTCACCTCTCACATCGATGCTTTTGAAAAAAACCAAATGCAGGAAAAAGATATGCAAAAGTTTGAACCTCAGCTAAGACTCAAACCCAAATTTTACCCTTTCCGGGGGTGCGTGCTATCCAGTGCACCGCCTGGGCTCCCGTTCTAATATCATTCATTTTGCAGAACAAGGTATCGATTCTGTCAGCAATCAGCAGTCAAAGAATTTGGTCTGGCAAGCACCTTGTGTCCAAGAAAGGGCAGTAGTAGGACATGAGCTCCGACAGTGCAGCGGTTAGCATGCGCTTTCCGGAAAAGGTGAATCACAGCTTCAACATCCTTTCTTGGACCGCCCGATAGGATCAAAGTTTTTCAAATCTCACAACACTAATGGATGCATAATTGTAACATCATAACGCTCTATAAGACGAACAGAATGAAAAGAATTTCTGTAGGAACTGGACCAATCGCTCCTTCTGCGCTCAATCTAACACAGATGGCTGTGATTTTGATATGCAAAATATTCAACGCAGATACTTCTACAAGTCTATCTACATCTGTATTACTGCGCTTGTGAGAGTATTATAATGCTATAATTACAAATCCGAGGACGCTGAGTAATATGCAAAACTCTACATCCCAGACGGAAGTCGTGTTCCACTCATACCGGGGATACGTGCTACCACTATTTCTACCACAAAGGCCACCGTTTATCGGCTACCAAAGGAAAAGCTCAACAGTTGACGGTCCCGATGACTAATATCGAAAAAAGTGGTGTCAGAGCGGTGGCCTCGGCGGTACGACTGGCTGGCACGCGCCCTCGGTATCACTGGAACGCGGGTTCAACATCCACCTGGTACCAAAAGTTTTGCAAATCACTCAGCCTCTTTGGATACATAGTTCACATTTGGATGAAAATACAGGGGGAAGACATACGTTTTCCGATACTTGGCAATTACGGCTTGCCCAGTGCGAAGGATTTCACCCAGTATGCATGGTTCACACAATGGACGACTCCTTACGCTACTTGAACTCTCCCGCTGTTCATCTCGATATACCAGTGTGAGACAGCTTCCGTGGAATGATCTCACACACTGAGGACATCTGAGTAGAGCTTCTTGTCCTGAACGCATGCTAATTATTTTCAGAATTTGAATTCGAAAAAATACGTAGTTTGAACCGAGATAGGAAGACGTGTTAGGGATCGGTTGAACGCTAACCTTCCCAATGGCAATTTTCCTCAAAAAACAAGAGCCAACAAAAATCAACCCATTCGGGATCGCTCATTTTTCACTGGAGAGAGCTACTTCCTTGGACTTTTAGTATTCATTCGATAGCTTAAATAACGAAGATAGCGCATTATTTGATTCTTCATAAAAGCCGGACTATAGCAGCGGAAAGAAGCTATTTTTGCACAGTTTTATTTATTCGTTCGGCGAGGGTCTGTGGGTGACTTTTCACCGAGCGTTCAACAAAAATTTGATAGCAAATATCATGTTAAATCCGGAACTGGGTTTAAATTTCAATAATTTTTCACAGGGTTTTGTGAGAGCGATAAGAAATTTACGTTTCACGCTTAGAATTTTCTTCGCATTTAAGATTCATATATGAACATGCATGTGCACATGTGCATATACATATACATACACATATACATAGGTATATATACATATGTATACATATATACATATATGTGCACGTATATGCATATACATATATGTACATATATATACATGTTATATATGTATATATATACATACTTGTTATATATGTATATATGTATATATATATATATGTATATACAGATATACGCATATATATTTATATATAGGTTCTTCTCTGTCAGACGGCGACAAATAAAGAAACGACCTCTTCCGTTGGACAAGAATTATTCATAAGAGTGCTAGTAATCATTCAAAAGCTCAAATATGTGGCTACTGCGCTACATGTCGTTTTTTGGAAACACCCTTCTATAACGCTGCAAAGTTCAAAATAAAAATATGCCAAGAATCGGCAAAGTAATTTCTACTGTTGCTTCGCTAAAAGCATGAAAAGCTTATCGTTCTCTCGTCATCGTGTAGACGAAATCTCGTAATATAAAAAAAAACTTTGTTCTATCATTCTATAGATGCTTTCTATTGCTGTCATTTTATATATCCAAACTAACCTGCTATAAAGTTTAGGCAAACGGCTCACTATTTCAAAAATGATACGTAGGCTTTTGCTCTTACACGGCGCTACTCAATAAGGATTTTTTGAGATACACATACAGTTTTAGAATCATGAATATTTGTGGCACCAAATGATTATGGAACTGTTGTTAGAAATCTGTTTAAAGCCAAGCACAGACCGTAGTCGAGCTAAATAATTTGCGCCAGGTGCAAGACGTAATTTTACTCTGATATCACAGATAATATCAAAGTCGCCGTTTTTCCAGCTATCGAATGACTAGCAAAAGTCTAGTAAAAAATCTGGGCTCGACGAGAAAACCACAAGATGGCCACTGTTCCCAATTTGGGAGAATTAGCATCAAAGGGTTAAAATTAGCATCATTAAGAGAGTACCTGTGCTTTCACATTCGCAACAGAATGGCAAATGCGATCGCTGATTCTCGACGAGAGGAGCCACGTTCCCATCACAATGTGATTGACAGCGGGTGTATGCCTGTTTTATCTATAAAAACCAATAACTGCGTGGGCCAGGGGTAAAAAAGGCAACAATGCTAAGAAATCTAACAGAATCTTTACTAAGTTAAATATTAAGACATCTCTTGGCACTGATAAATTCCCGAGGAGTGCGTCATGCTCGCAACTTCATTAAGCATCTTCTAAGGTAATTTCAATGCACATTTGGCCTTTACAATGACTCGCCGTGCGCTAACAATTTTTCGACTAAGTATGCTGTCCTCCCAGACAAGTCGGGCACCATTTTGTCAACCCTGGTGGGACTAGGAGGTTTGGCCAACGTTGGACGTGAGATTTCAGCCACGCAGGGTACCTCTAACCACTGCGTCACATGGGCCCAATTTTGGAGTCAGGTATCATAGTAATCAAATGCTAACATTTCATAACTCTATGAATTGTTCTTTTGCTGCTTGAACTGCGGTATTACGTAGCAGATATTCTCCTTTGGATGCGGAGGGGCGAACAAAAATGCGACCCTAGCAAGAGTTAGACCCGCCTTCTAATCTTAGCGGGGGCCTGCGCTATACTTCACCACCGAAAGCAGCATTTTCTGGTGAAAAAAAAATCTTTGCCAACTATGAGTTTTCACCTTAGAGTTGAGTGGTAAGCAAAATTTTAACCACAAGCGGCGTTCAACCTGCGTTTTGCCCATGGCGAAAGCGGTGGTGTCGAAACGGTCCCTCGGGTGTAGTGGTAACATGCGCCCCCCGCATGGGTGAAGCGCGGGTTCAACTCTCGTCTGAGGTCGCGTTTTTGTTTACCATTTCATTCTATAGTGAAAACGTATAATTGGCAACCTCCTATTACTAAAAAATGCTATCTTTGGTGGTGAAGTGATAGCACGCGCCCTGGGTATGGATGAAACGCAAGTCCATTTCTCATCTAGATCGAGTTTTTGCTTACCACTCAATTCCTCTTAAGTGTATTTGAAATATAATAACAGCAGTAAAAGCTAAGCAGTAGAAAGAAAAGGAATTCTGAGTATGAAAAAGCAGTAGAAACAAAAGATATTTTGAGTATGAGCTTTCAGTCACGAGTCAGGGTTACGATTGAAGAAAATGAGTAATTTTCGAACCAGACCGAGCTTTGGACCTTTTCAACACACGTCAGGATGAACGATGGATTGAAGAACTCATTTGCACAATTGAAAGAATGGAAACTCAGTATCACTGTAGATCAGATAGAATAGAAAAAATCACACCTTGAGGTTGTATCCGTCCTTCGTCCTCACAGGCAGCACACCTTCATAGACGTGAAAACCAGCCGGACAGCAATCGACGTGAAAGGAACGATAACAGCAATCACATTCAACAAGTTGGCCTGCAACATATCATAAAGGAAAGGCTTGGAATCATATGATCACCTCAGAAACATCGTCTCAGAACTCTTTTAATTTTGTTGATATACTTAATAATCTGAAGTGAAATTCAGAACATCGGTCCATAGTTGAAAGTTAAACACGCTTCACCATTGAAGCGCATGCTAACTCTTACGCTAACAGGGTTCCCGCCCTTCTATCACTTTTTCTTCGGTACAATGCGTTGATTAAGCTAAACTGTTGACGGTTGATTGTCGACAGATTCGAGTGATAGGAAAACAGGAGCCTTGTGTAGTGGCTAGCATGTGTTCCTGGAAAGGGTTCAACATGATTTCAACTCCCTGCCGACAA
>JAHQIW010006624.1:0-43082 GCA_019055375.1 Parelaphostrongylus tenuis
GTTAGCGTAGCTTTGCGTATCGAATAAATATTAGCACGTCTAAGACAAGAGTTTGGTTCAGAAAATACGATAGAGCTTAGATAAAAACCACATGACTATGTATAGAGATCGTATGAATTTACATTTGAACGTGCAGTCGTCATAAGAGGTATATTTTGAAGGCCCTTAGAGTCCCACCGCAATCTAGCACTATTGATGATCACTGACACTCCCAAGACTACTTCTGATGTCCACCAAGAGTCTTTTGCTCTCATTTCCCTAAAGCAAGCCTCTCCTGTCTTAACACCGAAAATCGACTTCGTTATTGTTGAATATCGCTCGCCCATATTTGCAAATGCATATACTTTCACGTATCAAAGGATAAAGGACTGAAGGCTTTTGGCGTTGACATTCCTTGAGGGATGACTATGTACTCGTCTTCACTATTTTTTTATTTCCGTTTGAGGTGCTTAATGCCCATCTGGCCTTTACAATACTGTCGGTGGCTCTTCGCGCTGCTAGGAGTCTATGCTGCTTTTCCTCCAGAGAAGTCTGAGACTTCTGGTACCAAATTACGACTCCGAATGGATGTGATGTCTTGGTGACGCTGAGCGTTAAATCGAACCCTCGATTTTGTGAACAACGCAGAACCCTAAACACCGCGCCATATCTTCTCGTATCAAGCAAGTACTAAAATATTATGCAGATTCATATAATTTCTTCCGAATTGCGAGCGATATGGTGTCTGAGCTGAGCACTGCCCCTTTGAAGATCTGTCATCTAAGTAGATCGTTTCCAACTAGATTTCAGCGTGTATGACATCTTCAGTAAGCTTATTGCGTGACTTTCAGTACACTTAAATAGAGCCTTACAAGCTATAACATTATTGTAATAGTAATTAATCAAAAATCTTAGTGCGTCCTGGGTAGCTTTCCAAAACCTATCACGATGTTGTTGATGCTTTGTCAAAATATTTAGTGTGCACATCAATAGTAGATTCATCAGGACCGACTAATAGCAATTTAAACTGAACAGTTCCGTCAACAATATGCCCGCGTTGAATAGAACTTTGCTTGTTAACTTAACAACTCATGCGCGTTTCGTAAGATAATAAACATCATATCCTAGAATAATCAGTTTGTTGCTTCATCACTTTCTCACAACCATGCTAAATACCAGCACGATTTTTCACCTAAATTTTTACCAACCTATTGTCGAAGGCCAAGAACGCCAAAGATGACGATGTTCTCGTGCATAAGGCTAATATTTTCGAAACAAGGTGACATAAAGATACGGCTTAAATCGAACTGCACCTCGTCCCTACTTGTTCCCACTTTTTGGCTTCGAGCATATACAGATAAGTAATTTTAATTTCCTATACATTCAGTGTAACGTGCACGAAGTGGTAAAGTGACCTTAGAATACGCCTGGATGTCGACTTTGGAGTGATATGGTCTTTCAAGCATCGGATATAGATTTCCATTTTAAAATTGGTGATCAAGATTTTCCTCATCCAGCTTTGTAGATTTTCATGCGCTCATCTGATATTTATTGCGTGAAACTGTGGAAGAACGGCGAATATACCTAAAGTGTGAAATTAAATATTACGAAGCACTGACACAGCAAAATGCGCTCACCATTCACATATAGTCCTAGCGTATGACAAGAAGCAGCCATTTTTCTCGGCCCGATTTGAAAAAACCTCTTACAGAGCGCTGGTTACAGCAAAAACATTACGTTTTGCACTCTGTAAAAGTCAATGATTTGTAATTCAAACTGTGTCTATTTGCATGTAGAAGCAAAAAAAAACCAATATCTATAAGACGATGAAGCAATTCTTTTTTGTGTCAATTGAAAGGATTCTTTTGGAACGAAAAAATTTTTTGGACAAGGAGACTGATCGCGCCTTTTCGTTCGACAATTTAAAATTACCGCGCGAATTTCCATCAGCGAGAGCCGCTCTTCAGCATTCGTCCTATAGACTTTTTTCCCTGCCGTAGAAATGTTTGCTTTGTTCTGATACTCTGATACGACACGACTGCCTGAAAATACTCATACACTTTTGATGCATTTATTGCTCTTACTTGTGTGAGGAAAAACTCTAAGTGTAAAGCTTAAATTTTTCTGTTCTTAACAACACTTCATGTAAACTTCCGCAACAAGTAATAGCTACGTAACCATTTGCGGACGATAAGGGTCAGTAATGACCCTTACGTGGGCGCGCCGTTCGAATGGGCTACAGAGTGATGCGTCCTCCAATCGAATTCGGATTAGTAAACTCTCAAAGGAACATTGTCATCAGTAAACAATAAAATACTACTGATAAAAGCCTTGTATAAATCATTATAGCAATATTTAACGCTAATGTTTTCCAATCTTGCTTCAAAGAAAAAAACCACATTTTTGTTTAAAAGGAGTGTATTTTTAACTGTTATTGAACAATTTCTTCTATGTTTCTCAATGTTTTTGTAGTCCAATCAAGAGCTTCAAAGTTCTGATCCTAACACGAAGCTTGCTGTTCGAAACATTTCATAGTAGAGCCTCAAGAATAAATAAAGATTAGTTTTTGCAGTCGCAATCCAATTTTTCTAATGCATAGCGGATTTTTATGAGATCATGTAGTCGGATTTGATTTCTTGTAAGCTTTTTTTGCCAACAAAACTCAAATCGTGACTGAAAGAGCTTTTCTAAACATTTTTGTGAAAAAATAGCACCAAATTATCTTACAAATTCCTGCTTTTTGAAAATAGTTTCTATCACATGCAATCGCATCATGAGGATTGTGCAAGTGAGCCCTTAGTTTTTTTTTCTAAAAATACCTAGTCCACCAGATCATCAGTATTAAATCGATAGCTGAAGTCAAGTGAATTTTTAGCGGTATACTTTGTTACTCAATAGGCTTGCCCGTAGCAGTCGAAATAAAATTTTGTTTCCACTTGAGGATTTCTCGCCGGATAAAGTCTTTTCTGTTAATATTTTACAACTATTCGCTATTGCAACTGTCAACTAACTAACTATTTGGTAATGCAACTCTCAGAAATTACAAAGAGCGGCATTTACTTTCGAAGAGGATTTCCTAGTGGTGCTGTAACAGTCTAGAGGAATATTGGTTTTTTTTCGCCACTCCAAAAGGTGGGATTGCGCGACCATTGGCCCTGAATTTCCTTGCCATTAGCAAACATATCAGCTAACACGTGAAACGTTATCTTTTTTTTCGGCTGCTTCAATGCAATAAGGAGTTATTTCCAGAAACAAAGTTTCCATGAAATGGTCGACATTTAAAGTGCTGAAAAAGTAATTGGATGCTAACGGAAAAACTTTGTGGGCGAGAAGTACTTGAGTGTGAAATATATTTAAAATTCTTTAATGGTGAGAGGCGTATTGAAGGAAGCCATATAAAAAGTGAAGACATACCCTCAAAAAATTTTCGAGATTTTGCGCTATCGAATGGTTATTATGACTCAAAAAAAAAATGAGAAAAACGCGTTTCTTCCCAAGAGGTCAAAACCAGAATTATGTACATCAAAAATGGTCCAAATTTGAGATATCTAATTCTTTTGACTGTCACAACACTTCGAAAAGTTCCTTCTAGAAAAACAAAACACATTGTTGAACATTGCTAAGATTTGCGCTATCTAATGATTATTGGACTGTTTATGAAAAACCTCTATCCGGCGACAAATGCTTTCAGTGTGTACACAAAAATAATCTTGATTTTGGCTATCGAATGACAACTGAAGCATTTTAACAAAAACATAATATACAATTATACTACGCTGGTCTTCAAGGAGGGCGGAGGTGACAGGGAATCGGTACAACCTCCATCTCTTCTTCCTACCACAACGATGGATAAAAAATTGGGACGAAATTATGTGTTAATCTGAGAAATGAGAATCTGAAGTGCATTGTTAATCAAAAAAAAAATATCGAGAAATTTTCGATGAAGTGGGATCGGTTTGCGATAAGCAACACTATTTTCTAGGAGCTATTTATTGCCTTTCTATTTTTCAAGCAGTATGAAGTAGTTTATGCACTTTGTGCGATAAAATGTATGGAAACTGATAGAGAAAGAACAAATCTGACTAAGTCATGGATAACTAGAAATAAAATTTTGCAGAAATGTTCGCTAAAGCTTTTAATTATAGCTTTCTCTTAAAAAGTGCTTTTTTCTTTTGAGAGGCGGTGACTTAAAAATAGAACAGCTATGTTATTTCTAAACAAAAATGACCTTATTGAGATCTGTTTCTATCATGTTTCACCATTCTAATGACACTTAAACCTCGTTTATTGACGAAAGAAGTGTGGGGAACTTCATTGGGAACTACTACATTAGCCTTGGACTAGGCGCTGACAGCCTCTCTTCATATGCCGTTCGAGGCGCCCGCCGGCCGAAAATGGCGCCATCCGCATGAGGATAATTGTCATGCTAATGTTATCGAATTTTTGAATGAGAAGTTGTCCACAGACTTTAGGCAAAGTAACAGAGATATCAAAGTTTGAATATAATTTGTTTACGCCGTTACACCGCATTGAATTTTTCTTTGATTCCACGTGAAGTCCTCGTAATCTAGTTTGAAGTCTGGAGATAAGTTTTTCATCACTGTAAAGAGCTTGGCCCCAGAACAGCTTTTTACGTTTCGCTATCGGTCACCTGGCATCGTATGCAGTGGGCAACATCTCTTTGACAGATCATCACTTGTTTTCCCGATTTTCAGTATCATAAACTTTTAGGGTGTTGTACACAAAGAAATAAATCAAAACTATCGAATTTATATCATTATCTCTTGTACAAGTTCCTCCAAGTGGCAGAATACCATCACACCACTCTAACTGCAGAGTTAAGGAGAGCTTTTCATTCAAACACAATCGTTATATCAGCTCAAAGCATGCGGATTTGTAGAGTGAATCGTGAAGTATACGGATGTGACTTGCACTGGGTTTGGCGATTACAACTGGTGGTCCTCGAAAGGTTTGATGTGCACATACGCTAGCCAATAAACGCTTATATGAACTTCCTCCCATGCTCAACAACTCAAGGGTGACCATTAATGTATTGTCAGCATAGCATTTCACCTGGCAGTCTAGTCTAAGTTACGCGATAATGGAGATAGAAGTCTGATGATTTCTGGACGATAGACTGAGTGTATGTGCAGCAGTAGCCTCCAACCATTGTAAGGTCATCAACATTTGTCGACAAAGTCGACCTTTCTCATTTAACGTTTTATTAAAGAAACAACCAACGCCGCACACGATGCAAGAAGGATATGGGAAGCGCTGTCGCAGCTCTCTACAATTCGGTTTCGACAGCTGCTCGCGTTCCGGCTTAAACGGGCAGCCTTTCGGGCAGTACGCTCCGCTATAGTCCGCTATATGAGGTCGCGGCCATCTCTCGGTAGCACGGCCATCCGAACGGCAACGGTCCAAAGATTATCCAAGTCACGTTAGTTCAAGGACGACTCCAGGCTGGCTTAATGACGATGCCACGCCGAGTCAACGACGCTGTAAGCTCAATGGCTTATGGTCCTCGAAGATATTTCCATTCGCTCATTATAGTCACCTCCACCACATTCCTCGTTACCATATCTCGTTCATAGTTTCACTCACGTATCTTGCACCTTACTCATTGCCTTATTTAATCAGTGACACGCTCTTCACGCTCAGCACAAAGCAACATGCATCGTTTATCGCAGTGATCTCATTATTCTTGATAATTTCAGGAAGTTACTGAAACGTCACTTCCAAATTTATAGCAATTTCTTGTCGTTATCCTTCGTCTACATTGCCTATCGCCGTCATGTCGTTATTATTGCGTTTGCATTCCTTCCATCCATAATGTTGCTATGTAGATAAAAGTTTGAACTACACAATTTTTAGGGTCCGACGTCTGCGTGCCATCAGTATTAATCACTGAGACTCCACCGCAGCATCTAATGCACTTTAAATTTTAGTTGTCTTCAAATTGCTGCGATATTACGGGTATAAGATCTTTACATTGCTCAGGAAATCTAATTATGCATTGGACAGCAGCGCTCTTGTCGTTCAATTCTATGAAATGAAGTGAGACAGAACGATTATCTCAAATTCTCAAGAAAATTAATCTATCTCATAATCGCATGGATGTGATCTATCGTACTGAACCCTTTTTAACATCCTACTTGTTTCCAAGGCTGTGCTTTATCGCTATTCTGTTTGGTATATTTAGGATGACATGAGCAAAAGTTTATAGGCAACAAAGACTAAGCTATTGTCTGCCAATATTGTGAAGTACTCCTTTTTGAAATATCGCGGTCGTGCTGAAACAATAATTGATAGAAATATAGTAGATAAGACTTCAAGACTTTTGAAGCGAATAATTATGCTATTATTATTGTTATATACTTTCTTACGCGCTACAGCATTCCAAGTTGAAGACGCATTCTTCAGCAGACCAACAAACAATGTTTAAGTTAAATGAATTTCACACGAACTGACAATGGATCAACGAGAAAAGATTCATTGCTTGTGTTTGATTGTTCAAGCGCTGCAGCCGTAATAAGCTGGACTCAGAACGCAATGGTGATTTTCTTCAGATTAAAAGGATGCAAGTTTCACCGCTTCGGAATCTTTATGCCGCCGGATATGCGGGCAGAATTGTCTTGGTATGGAAGGAGGCTACTTTTATGTTTCAAGTTTCTTTTACTTGAATTCATTTGGTGTGCAAAAATTCTTTCCGCGCACTTTGAAACTACGGTAGAATTTCTTCTCTTTTTTTAACTTTTATTGATGCGTCTTCACAGCGTTTTTTTCTGTGCGGATCCCAGTACTTCTAGTATCTACTACGTTTTTCCGTCTTTTTCTTTGACGTCGTAAAATAGTGTTAGAGCACGTTTTCCTTCAATCTAAAGAGTAGCTTGGCTGTGGCGTTCTACAGAACGTTCGTTGTTGCCTGCCGGTGAGTGTCGAAAGTAAAGGTCTAACCCGCGCGCTCCACGACGAGCATCACAGCCACTCGGCCACGGCGCCCCGAATTTTTTTCTGCAACCTACCACTATGATATCGCGCTTTCTGATTCCGTTTCGTCCACTGTACGGTAGTTTTTTGGTACGAATTAGCAAGATTTCGAAACTACATTTCAATTTTTCTATACAAAATGATAAATTATCAGCTTGAGGGAATAGTTCTTCAATACTCCCGGAAAATTCAAATTTCAGTGTTTGTCTAAAATAGTATCGGCTAGTGTGTATTCATGGGGACTATCTCAGGAATATCTCCATATAGAGCTTCTAGGACAATGCTAGCTCATATTGCATCAAGTATGCCCACACGATGCTTCAGTTGTCGTAGAACCTGATGAATGGTAGATTTGGAAGCGTATCATGACGTTTCATGAGGAGTAGGTCTACTTGGTTGATCCATCGGAGCAAACGCTGGGTTGTAAAAGGTAGGGTTTGCCCTTAGTTGCGCGTCAAAATCCGTCTAAGTAAGAGGTCATAATCTGCATTTGGTGCAATATTGAAGGTATCTTGCATTTTGAATTTGTTCCGACTGATCGCACCATCGATACCAACTTCGATGCAATCAATGTTTGTACTTGGCCTTACAGTGGAACTTTGATGATCATTCGACTAGCTCAAGAAGTACTGATTTAAAGACTGCTATTCTTTCCTTGAGCTGATTTTTTGATGCGCTATAGCAAGTGTATCAAGATTGAGTGTCGCACTCTGAGTAATTAGCCTGCGCTCTCATTCGCAGGGGTGCATTGGTACTTGTGTAGTAGTAAACATACTTGAGAGACAGTCTGTGATCAGAAAGAATGATTTGTTACTGAGGACCTTCTACAAATATCTCTCTAGTAAAAGGAATGCTCACGTGTCCTATTGATTCCCAATTTGCAATGCGAAAGGCCACATCATGGGACACACGCGTCTCCATTTCTTATTTCTGTATTTTTTGACGATATGTAAGGCATTTCAAAACAGTTTTTTTAAGTGGATGAAATTCTCAAAAGCTCATGTTATGAAACTCTTAGTAGTCGAAATACTCCTGCAATACAGATCATAATCATCAATTCGTGGACTGCTTTGAACACAGTGCATATTCCTCCACAATTTTCAAACGTTAATCTTTTGTTAAAAGATTTCTTTTCAATAACCAGTAGTTTATACAAACAGAATGGATCAATAGCATTTCAACCTGAACAGTGCCGGTCGATAATTATCCACATTACATGAAATTTTGCTTGCTACATTCAACATTTCGTGCGTTCTATATATTAAACATCAAATCCTGACATAACCGACTCTCACTTCATTATTGTTTACACTACTACACAGCCAGATTTCCCAAGTCTAAAGTATAGCCCTTTATCGAACGCCAGAACGCCCAAGAACACAACTCCGATGACACTGTTTGTTTCGACTGTTTCTTAGACCACCTCAAATTTTAGATATCTCATGATTGTTATTTGAGCCAACTTGTCATGTGGTCTGTTAATAGGTCTTGTACAGTTGTGATACACGAGTTTTCGACCTTGACAGTCTCGTCATCGAGCAAAATCCTTCGTCCTAACTCTTTCGTTCGTCGCCTACTCTCAGTGCGGGACTGGAGCACCTCCAGAGGAATGGCTAAAAGGACGAAGATTTCTGCCCGACTGCGAGACTGTCAAGGTCGAAACACGTGGATCGAGCTGCACAAGAGCTCATTAAGAAAACCACATGACATTTTAGCTCAAATAACATTATGAGATATGTTGAAATTTTGAGCGTGGTCTCGAGAAACCACTCGAAACGAACGGTATAATGTATTGCAACGTTCCAGCCAGAGAACAATCAAGCGTCAACACTAGTGATCTGGTGATCCGATGAGGCACTATTGAAACAAGGTAAGCAAGGATAATGTTTACATCAATTGCACCTCGTGTTTACTCGTTCAGTTTCGCTTTCGAGCATATGAAGCAAGTCGCGCAGGCGACGGCGCGACGCAACTTGCACATCAACGTTGACCGTCGAGGGTTACTAACATGTGCCTGGTTGTGGATCGATGTGGATTAGGACCAGTCGTGAGCGCAATTTTTTCTTACTGAATTCAAGATTTCGGAAAGTTCAGATCAAACGCATGACTTTGATATACGAAGATTGTTCATGATCAATGCTTTTCGTATTTCCGACGAAACACCTGCGTAAAAATCGTTCAAGCATTTCCAATAAAATCTAGAAATTTGAGAAGAAACTGCAAAGAAGCGTTTTCGTGATCACGCTTTCCTCATGCCTACATCTCAAGTGATTCTAATGGGAGCAAAACACTTATACGAACAACTAGAGACTGTGTATCTAGTACCACTGAGTATTGGAAACATTTGAAAAGAACAGAATGGTTGACATTTCAGAGATCTGTTTTTTCAATCCATCGAAAATCTACGAATCAATTTTTTTTCGAATTATGAAAGTGCTTAGGATCGCAAGATGATTTGATCTATCTGGACTATCGAGAAAAACTGGCATTTTTGGTGAAAGTAGTAAGTTCTAAGAGAATCAAGTAGTAAGCCAAAATGTCGACCCAGACGATAATTGAACCCGCGTTTCATTCAAACCAGGGACGCGTGCGGCCACTATACCACAGAGGGCCATCGCTTACACACCCACTCATCTCTTAATTTCCTATCAGAGCTATCAGTTTGCTAACTCATCAACAGGTCTGGTAGAGTAAGCATATCGCTTTATAACCTCAGTTAAGCTGACAGCAGTTGTATTTATGTAATTCCAAGATTTCTCATGTTTTTACTGCTTTCTCGCAATGTTATGATATGCTTCCAATACTCCTGAGAGATTCAAATGATAAGCAAAAAATTCAACATCAGCAGTATTTGAAACATCATAACACTGCGAAAAAGCCGTAAGAACATAGAAAACTTGAAATTATATATGTCATGGTTGTCAACTTGATTGGGATATAAAGTGATATTGCTTACACGACCAACCTTATAAAGGTTGGTGGCTGATAACTTTGATAGAAAAATGTTGAAGAATGAGCGATGAGTAATTCGGTTGCCTCGATGGTGTTGTGATAGCATGTTTCCTCGCTATGTATGAACCACGGGTTTCAATTCTCGTTTGAGGTTGAGTTTTTAAGTACCACTCGATTCTCTTAAGAAATCTGTAAAACCATAAAAGTGAGAAAGCGGTGAAAATATAATAAATCTTGGAAGCCAAGTAGTAATGTATTGTATTCATGATTCGAACTCTTAACGAACTCGTAACTGTTGTTCGATAGAGCAGTGGTCATACTTTGGACTGGCAATGCAAAAGTTAATCCTGGGACCTTATGTTGCCATTAGTTTAAATCATGCAGTGCATTTATGTTTGACATAAGAATACTGTGTTTGACACGATATTTTTTTAAACAGGTATTCTGTATCAGATTTTTTTGGGTGTTGATACATCGCCAGCTGATACCACCGAAAGGCCAAAACAAATCATCATATACGACAAATATAGAAATTTAATCTTCATCAATATAAGTGATAAAAGCAAAATGCATGCTTTCCATCACTAATTATAAGCTCGGAGAGTTTAATAATCGATCCTTTTCTCACACGCTTAAGTGATGTGGAGTTTGAATTTGAGGAGGGAGTTAAACACATGTTTTAAGCCTTCTAGGCGTGTTAACTGCTGCTCATCGGAGCTTCTTTCTGCTGAGACGTTGTGTGCTATACAAGGTATCTATTCTTGCATAACACTTGAGATCACTGGATATTATTGTTTATAAGATTTCACTGCTAAAATAGTTTAGATAACGCGTTGTAGCGTAGAAAGAGTGGTGTGCAAACGGGCGTCGGTAGTGCGGTTCAGCGCGCGCTCCCAGGAATAGTGAGATCTGGATTTTAATCCACGCTGACGCAAACGTTTTTGCACATCATTCTACATTATTGGATATGTTCAGGCAATTATTTTTGGTTTTTTAACATAAACGCACCACGTTCACGTCTATCCATGAAGACGTCTGTAAATGTTTTTCCCTTTAATCAACTCACTAGTAATCTACTGTGGCTGTAACAAACATTAAAACGGTTTTATTTTTGCGACTCTATAACATTATGGCACTTTGAATAGACGTTATCATTGGATCAGATTTTGTAGGCTGAAGGACTGTCTCTTTAATGGATGACGATAAATACGAATACATTGCACATGCTGCAATATTTACGTATATGCGCAACAAATATTGACTAAACCATTCCACCATACACGTAGTGCAGACGATTTTGTACATTTTCCTCAAAATGGTCATGTATTTATTGGATAGCCAGTTGTTGTAAATCCTCCTCCAAGATTCTTTCAATATGGAATCCAATGCTTTGACCAATTCTTAGAGTGCATGTCCTCGATAGTTCCTGAACAACTTTTCATTTGAGCGAACAGTATTTACATTGTGGAAAATCTAGCAGTTCGAAAGAGCACATTTTCGATTTCAACGAAATGTGGTATAAAGTTCAGAACTACTTCATAATCAAAGTTTCATAAAGAGATTCTATGAACACTCGATTGAAAGGCAATCTTTACATGCTCAATAACAGCCTTAATCCATGGACTGTTAACACGGTTCAGACCACATTTCACTTTGTCTTGATCGAAAACGTTCAACTGCCTCTACTATCAGTAGGAGTGATAGTGTGTGCGTAGCTATGATGAGGTGTGCGAGACAGCCTCCGAATGTATGTAAGCCACTGACATATCAAACTTCGAAAAGCTTGGAAACAGTCTCTCAGAATATATCGCAATTTTGAAGAGGTTTCGAAACATCAGCTGCATGGCTCTTTCAGCCATTGAAAAATGAGGTACAACGTAATACCATAAACATATATTTCGAGTAGGATTCATTGCACAGACCGTCTTAGTTTTGCAAGCGAGCGACCAAGTTAATATTCAAAGATAAAGTTTCCACATATCTTTGATAACCACTAAGGATTGTTATTTTGATGAGCATACTTTGCTACAATCAGATCACTTCTCATTCGAAAATGCATAAATATAGAGCATCACCTGACAACCGCTTCGTCTGGCTCCATATAATATCTTCCCGAATCCTTCAAAGAACTAATCATGTGGTGTAGACGAGCACATACGACCTTGAAAGTTAAAAACAATTGTTCGAGAGAGTTCTACTATTAGGTTTTGTGTTGTTAAAAGTTTTTTCTCTAATACTCATGATGCCAAGATAACACTATCTCCATTCCTTCCAAGAGACTGATCATTGACCGTCGAATAACGAGAAAACACACATTTGGATTGCCTTTTTTGGATCAACGACGTACTTTGAAGCAATAAAGGTGCCCCCTACAGTCGAAGTGTGGTGAAATCTCAAGGTTGGCATGAATTCAGCTACTCAACTTCGAAAACAGCAAGTTATGAAAATATGTGTAAATTATGTGCTGCAAATAGAAGTATGTGCAAAATAACGACTTATTATCTATCCGTTATCATTTTCCAATCCTGTTGGGATAACTTTCTGCTTATCGCTGTTATCTAATACTACATTTGTTTTCAAAAAGCGTTTCTAAGATGCTGTAGCAGCAAAAATTGGATCACTTTTTCGCACTCGGTATAATAGATTTTTGAAACGACCTGATTAACCGCGAAGCGCACTAGCGTACTATTACTTTCAATTTTGAGCTATTTCTCCGCTTTGAGGAGTAAGACTGGAAAAAAACATGTAACCTCGTTAACCCAAGATTTGCTTTACACCTTCATATGCTTTTCGTGCACAGGCTTTGATGGTTCAACCTTATGGCTTAGTAGCGCTTTTATCGGCAATATAGCATGAGATCAAAAAGCCTATACCCACAGGACGATCAAACAGAAATTATCTTACACTCACATACACAATGCTCACGTAATTAGGGAAATATTTGTATAAATTAACGGGATCAGCGCGCTCTTAAGGCGGCTTCAAATTTGCTTCGCGCAGCGCTATTTGAGAGACGCGTGACATTTCGGGCCAAAGATCAGTAAGAAAGTCTTCACTTAACAAGTACAGTTTACGGCATGTTAAAGGAAGATAAAATGAAGAGCTTTACTGAGTAAGAGAAAGTAAGAGCACTTAAATCACTGGTAGTCTAAAAAGCTGAGCAAGAAGTTTTCCTTATTTTGGGCAAGGATTATCATGTGTCAGCGGGTGCCCGGAAAGGAAGACAGATAACGCTATGACATAACACTAACAAACTTATATGAATTATCTTAACAACATTAGCCACATATACACTATACTAGCCAACCTGACTTTTACTGACGTATTTTCTCGACATTGTTTCGTTCCTAAGAATATATCGTGCCTCGAAATGATAATTCAGCTATCGTTTAGTTGGAAATATTCCTAAACGCGACTGTAATAAGTGTGAAAATACAGAAGAAAATCTTTTGATGTAACGAACTGAAGGTAGCCGGCGAGAGTCCTGTGCATTTTTGTCGGGTTAAGACTTTCATCGAGATAATTTAATGTCACCCATTGCGAATGACCACGAGCAAGCTGATGCATTCCTTGAAAAAACGTAGACACTCAAACTTGAATTACCTTTTCCGCAGTGTAGCATCAATCTTCCTGGAATGCTCGTTTTAGTAAGCAGTCTCAAAGTTTTGCGTTCACTTTGAAACTTTCTAACAATCACAATAAGACAGAAGATCGAAGTTTCAAAGCTCTCATCAGCATTCATGCGTGACAAATTCATATCGCTGTAACACCTACTTGATACTCTGTAGTGTGATCACGCTTGATAATATTATCAGTCACTCTCGAGAATTTGTACAACAAGTTTTACTGCTTACTTTTATATGTTGTCTTTTGTATACTGTTGTTGTAGCAGTAAGAAGGACATCACTGCTGCCCTTAGTAGGAAAAAAAACTTTTCAGACTCTATAACAACTTGAGCAAATTAGGCATCAAAAAATAGCTATTATTATTCTGCAATGCAGTATTTGAGATGACAAATCGCTAATAAAACGGACCAAATCTTGATGCAAGCGAAACAAAGCGGATGTTTGGTGGTCACAAATTTTGGCAAAGACCGAAAGGCTCTTTATGTTGCGAATATGTAAAACATCTATTTTTATCACATCAATCCTTAAACCAGAACAACGCGTCTACAGTTGTAATGGAGAAAGGGATGCAATTTTTTACTAACAACCACTCAACTTGTGAGTGGTCAATGCGAACGATTATATTCCGTTTGCTAAAACTTTGAACTGCTGTGACCAGCTCTCGTAGTGTGCTCGAACTTGGTGTCTAACTTCTTTTATAAGGATTATTCCAGGGCAATAACTCATAATACGCCATCAACTTCCGAAAATTCGTACTGAAATATCGTATGAATTGCGGAGGAGACAAATTCTAGTATCACAACAATATCTGCCTGCAGTCCAGAGAATTGCCATAACTTTACATGCCTTTTAAAAGCGATCACGAAGAACTATGACCGCAGCCTCCCCAGAGCGAATATAATCATCTAGAAGTATCTTACTGTACTCTTCCATTTCATGTAATAGATGTGGAATTATGTGACTCCCTAAATACTGCATTGAAGCGAAAAAAATGAATAATAGCCTGAATTAGAACTAATCCTGGTGAGTTGATAGGGACTATGCAATAAAACAAGCACTCCTTTTTTTGTAATTTCCTTCATTGAGCCAAACACGAGGTGTCACATTAATCTTTATTCAACAGTGGCGTTTCGGCAGCTCACCTTCTTCAGAGCTGGGAAACGTCAAGTATTCTGCAATCCAATCAGTCAAACACTTCATTTCTCCTTTTTTCTTCACCTTCAATCGGATGGATACTAGTGAGGATACTCTTCGACGGCTACACTGTTTCTGTCTTTTTAAAATCATGGGGCTATAGCCAGATGTTGACTCCTTCAGATGATTACTCAGGTTAGAAAAAGTACAAGGTGATGAGAATGCAACTGTAAGTCAGTGTAGCAGCTTCTTCCAAATGGTATTACAAAACACAAGAGAGAAGGTGCTTTATCTGAATCTTGTGATGTTCAATGAACTCGGCTATCAACAACCACTTCGCCTCTCGATCACCAAATAAAGGGCAAGGCAAGCGGAAAAAAGTGGGTTGGAACTGTGATAATTACAAGTACAGCTTTGAGCTCTGAGAATGGAAGAACAACGAAAGATACTGACATTGTTTATCAAAGAATCAAAATCCACAGATAAAAGACGAACCTGGATTCGTGCGATTAATAATTAGCTCTCATATGAACTGTTATTCCTATCTGAGAGCGATATGTACTTTGTCCTTTAAAGCGAATGCACTGTACAGTGAATTCGGAAAATACGAGTGTTTTGGATGCCGGCACAAGTTCCTTTCGCTGATAATTGAAATAACGACAGTAGATCGTGTCTCTTTTGAAAGTTTTAAATGTTATGAGATTTGTAGGACGTGAGAAAGGCCAACACTATGCTTAGCAAAAAAATATGAAATTTTATAGTAATTGAGAAATTATAAAATTTGAAAAGTCCATCAAACTGGATTTTAACTGGCTATTTATTGTAGCTCACTTAAAGGTGCCCGATAAAGCAGTATGAGTTATAACATTATTCACGTTTACTTTTGACTGTTTATATAGATTTGGCTCAAAAACTTTGATAATCTGGTAATCTGATAATATATTTTGAGCCTTTTATGGAGTCACGTATGGCCCGTATCCAGTACTATAGAATTGTCTCGCTTTTACAGACTCATCAGTAGCACGCTTCCTCTCGCTTCAGCCGATTCCTTGGAGGTCTCTCTCTCTCCGATCTCTTCTTTCTACACCCTACGGTGAAGGCAATGCACCTGTCTAGTGATATATAACCGTCATACCAAGCCTCAGAGAAAGCTTAAAACATGCTATCAAATTATCACATTATCATTATTTTTTAGCGAGACCTATATAAATCGAGGGTAGAGGTATGAATCATTGTACCAGCCATTAGAGCTCGACTGTCGTAACACTGCCGTGTCGGAGTATTTTGTCACTTCACATTCGGTGAGTGAAATAATTTGGTGCTCGATTCTTTCATTAGCAGGGGAGCATCCCCCGCAAGAGATTGGCTGAACCGAAAGGCACCGTACAACTTATGAGCCTAAGAATGCGAAACAGCCGTTTAGTACTGTGTGAGTGCTACACCAGACCTCATAGAGGCTCAAAGGCTCAGAACATGTTGTCAGATTATCCACGTTGTCCATTAACAGATTTCGCCGTTATGCAATTTTTATCACTCTTGGATTATTGATTAACAAGAGAAGAAACTGCGCTAGATCGTTCCGATTTCCCTTTCAGTAACACATTTTTCTACTCATAGGGGCCACTGAGGTCTTTTCAGCAGATGTGATTACATCATTTTTGTTACTATGATGGTATATCCGGCTCTTATGCTACGTGTGACATAGATGAGAATTTCTTTCAACATTTGAAATTTTGCAAAATTTTTTTTTTCGAAAAGTTATCAGCGATAAGAAATAATTACATTTGAAAAGTATAAAAGTTGAGACATATGCAAATGTTACAAAGCACTTTGAAGCACTGAGAACAATGTTGTATTCAGCAGTGGACTTCCTAATTTCTTCGCGCCAACTTGGCAGATCGCCTTTTGTACGAAATTAGTCAGCCACAAGCCTGGAGCCAAGTGCCTAGAAAGTAAACTTTGTAAACTCTCTGGAAAATAAGCTCTCTTTGTATTTCCAGAAAAGAGTGGCGGATTGCCCGTGAGTACGCAGCTCCCACATTCATAGCTCAGCAAGCTTGTTGTCTAAATACGAATGTCGATCTACTGAGAAACTGGGGCTCATGCTCCTAAAGTGAAAGATGTTCTGAAGGGCGAACACACGAAGTAGCAAGGTTTGTGTTTCTGCAACATACATTCACCTGCAAACGCACTCCTACAGCGGACTCGATTATCTAGAAAATATGGATAAGGTACAACGCCATCAGCCTGGCTGAGGCGAACGATTGTGCGATAATAAATAAGCCAGCGGCGACCGTTCTCGTCAAAACAAATTTGATCATCGACAAGGATTTCTTTGACCAACAAACGGCTGGAAATAACTTACTCGCAAAACAGTGTTTATCAGTGTCGAATATATATTTTTTGTTGCTAAGCAAAAATATCAAGCCACGATGGAGGTGAAGTTAAACCATTTTATGATGGCTTGGGAGAGTGCTTCAGAAAATGTCACGACTTCTCTTAGGTCGTTAATTCCGGTTTCATGCAGCGGTTCCATTGATAATAATGGCTGTATGACATCACATTAGTACCCACAAACTAAGTGATGTCGTCGTTGCTCCAAAGGTCTACACTTATCCAGACCAAGCCCATCATCACCGTTTTTGAAGAAGATTCCATTTTTGAGGAAGATGAGAAAGCCGCTAAGTTTAAGTGACGAAGCCTCAAAATTCTCACAAATTAGGATCCATCAAAATTAACAGGGATTTTTGGAAATTGACATTATCAACAATATCAAAAAATAATACAACCAGCTTACTAGACATTGTTGAAAAGTCTCTAGGGACACATTTGTTTTGTGAGATAGTTTAGCTGACATGGAAAGGTGCGAGCCACATACATTTGACAACAGCGTCCGAACTTGCTCAAGATTGCAGAAAAGTGATAAAAGAAGATTTCGAATCTGAAAATACTGTGATTATAACTAGCGATGCAAAAGTTGCGAAGCGCATTCGTCACGTCGAAGCTCAGCCAATACAGTACTAAGATTACTGCTCTCTAATGCACAGACGCAACAAATAAACCCTCTGAGAGGCACTGCACAAATCATATTTGATGGATGCATAGATTTCTTAGTAGCCATGTCCCCTTATGTCGTATGAAACATTCCTATCTCATCATTCTCCCTACCAAATACCGACGTGCTATTCTGTCGGTGAAGAGTTCAATAACACTTGATATAACAGGATGAGATGTAAATAAGTAGAGACCTCTTATCAGCTTTCATTTTCACATTAGCCCAATTCTCGCACGTCATCATATTCTTAAGACCACAGCTTAAATTTCAATATGCCTGGTAATCATTTTTGAGCCACGCATGTCAGTGGTCTGTCAAAGAAGGCTGACTTAGAGAGCCCGATAAACGTGTTTCGATCTTGCGATCTCGCCAGTCGGGCAATTACCCTTTCTCTTCTTTTGCCAGTCCTGTGTGGGTGCTCCAGTCCCCACATTAAGAGTTAGCGACGACGAACGCTTCACACTCTATGTCCAGTGAAAATCTCACCAAACACAGAGTTTTGTACACTCGATTGCTCGTGGCTAGTATATTCAATATATCATAACTTTCGTTTCGAGTGTTTACTTAAGAACATAGCTCAAATTGCATATGCCTAAATGCCTCAAATCAGGCATATTGAAATTTGAGCTGTGGTCATAACAAACACTCGAGACGAAACTTACGATATATTGAATACATAGCCACGAGCAATCGAGTGCTACAACACTCTGTGTTCGGATTTCACTGGACATAGAGTGTAAAACGTTCGCCGTCTCTAACTCTTAGTGTGGGCACCGAAGCACCCACACGGGATTGGCAAAAGACGAGAAAGGGTAACTCCCCGACTGGCGAGATCGCAAGATCGAAACACGTGTATCGGACTTTATAAGTCAGCCCTCTTTGACAGACCACTGACATGCGTGGCTCAAAAATGGTTACCAAGCATCTCGCACGTTACTTATCAAGTGTAAGGTTTTTGGTCTAATGGGACTATAGAACCCTTAGACAATAATAAAATTTCCATATGAGTACAATAAGCTTTTTCATAAGTTTTGAAGAATGTCGCTGTTGAAAGGGAAAAAATTTCCGCTGCATCGATAGCCGCACAATCCACTTAGTGTCAGTTTTCTAGAATCTTTTTGTTCATGTCATTCTATAGAGACATGGCATAATGCTGGACGAAGGACCACTTTGCCCACAAGTAAGGTTTCGGAAGGATTAAGTATCACAAGCACTATCTACTCATAGCAAAACTCACTGAGTACGAAAATACACTGGCCGTTCTCCTGCAGATTCATTTATTCTAGGGAGATTTCTGTTTAATCTGAGCATCGCTAAAAATATCACACACAAGACAGGCAGCAATCATATAGAACAGAAGTTTGACAGACGGCAAAAACGTTTGTGAGAGACTGATCCTCGATTCAATCTACGAAGGCGATGCTATTGTGCGATGAAGTGTCCTCAAATGATTCAATTCCGTGAAGAAAATAAACATCTTCGAGTATCTGTTGCTATTCCCTAGGATATGACATTTTTGAGCCATAGGTCTAGTTGCTATATAGGCGCCTATTTTCGTCCTATTGGGACTCATCAATAGCACCCTTCCTCGGTTCCGTCGATCCCTTCGAAATAGGCGCCTATATAGCACTAGACCTATGGCTCAAAATATGTCATATCCTTAACAGATTAAATCATTTTGAGTGGGTCTGTAAAAAAAAGCAGACTTTCGAATCATAGTTCGCTTAAAGGGCGTAAAAAAGGCGTTACGGCGTAAAAAACAAGCCATTCGAGAAGCATAGTATGCAATTGAAAATTTACTTATTTCAGCTATCGATTGATTTACTAATAATTTGGTGGAATAGGTCCTTTTTATAAAAATTAGCTGCCAACTTGCGCAATCCTTCTGATGCGATGCATGTGACACAAAATTGTTTTCAAAAGCATGGTTTGTAAGATAGTTTGTGTTATCTTCCGGAAACACGTTAGAAAAGTTCTTTCAATCACGATTTCGGTTTTGCTGACAAAAAAAGTTTGCAGAGTTGAAAATCTAACTATATAATCTCATAAAATCCGCTATGCATTAAAAAATTGGCTGTGATTGCAAAAACTAATCTTTTATTTATTATTAAAAACCTTACTACAAATTTTTTCAACAACAAGCTTGGGTGTTAGGATCAGAACTTTTCACGCTCCTGATTGATTACGAAAAAACACCGAGAAGATAGGAGAATTTGTTCAAACAACAGTTAAAAATATACTCCTTTTAACAAGATGCGGGGTTTTCTCTTTGAAAAGGCGAGATTTTGGAAAACATTGGCGTTAATCTTGCTAAAATCATTCATACAGGGCCCTTATCATGATTTTTTATCGTTTATTGATGACAGTATTCCTCTGAGAGCTCTACTATTCCAAATTCTTACTTCAGCATGCGCCACTCTTCGTAGCCCGCCCGAACGGGCGCTCCCAGCTGGGGGCATATTGACCCCAATCGTCCGCAATGGCTAGTAGTTAATCCTTGTTTGCGGATGTTCTATATAAGGTGCCATAAGAACAGAAGAGATTTAAGTTTTACCTTGAGGTTTTGCTCGTAAGCAAGAGACATGTATGCATCAAAGCGTATGAGCATTTGAAGGCAATCGTTTCGTATCAGAATATCAAAATAAAGCTGAATATTTTTCTAACGGCAAGTAAAAGAGTTTATAAATGAATGTTGAAGAGCGGGTCTCCCCTTCATGGAGATGCACGCGATATGTTTAATTGTCGACCTAAAAGGCGCGATCAGTCTTCTTTGTTCCAAAAAATTTTCTTTGTTCTAGAAGAATTTTTCAAATTTGACGGGAAAAGACTTTGCTTCATCGTCTTGTAGATATTTGCTTTTTCTTTTGCTTCTAAATGGCAATAGAGCACATTTTCAATTTCAAACCATTAGCTAAATACTGAGGGTAAAACGTAACGTAATGAAACGTTTGTCGCTGTAACAGCGCTTTATAAGAGGTTTTTCCAAATTTTGGACCGAGAAAGATGGTTTGCTTCTTGCTCATATGCCAGAATGCAGTAAATGGTGAGCTCATTTTGCTGTGGCAGAGCTTCGTCAGTATTTAATTCCACAGTTTAGGTAATTCGCCGTTCTTCCACAAGGCCACGCATAAGTGCCTGATGAAAGCGTGGAAATTCTACGAAGACTGTGTGAGAAAAATCTTGTTCACCGACTTCGAAATGGAAATCTATATCCGATGTTTTTGAAGGACCCTATCGTTTCACACCCGACACCCAGGCGCATTTACAAGGTCACTTTACCACTTCGTGGACTTTGCCACCGAATGTTTATAGGAAACTGTGTATTACTTATCTGCATAAGCTCGAAGCAAAAGTGGACGAGTAGCACGAAGTGCAGTTGATGTAAGCAGTACCTTTGATCACCTTGCATTGATATACTCATCAGAGATGTCTTCTTAGGCGTTCTGGCGTTCAACAAGGGTTGTTACAATTTAGGTCAAAAATCTTGTTAATTTAACAAGCAAAGTTCTATTCAACGTGCATATTGTTGACCGGAACTGTTCAGTTTAAATTGCTATTGATCGGTCGTGGTTATAAAATGCACAATACATATTTTAAAAACAGATGATCAACAACATGGTAAAAGATTTGAAAAAAACTAGCCAGAGCATGCAGTTTCTCTAACTAAATACTAATCAAAATGATGATTAGGGTTTTGTTAAGGCTTATTTCGAAAGTGTACTAAAGGTCACGCTACGTAAGCTTCTTCAAGAAGTCATCTACAGTTGAAATCTGGTTTAAAAAGAATTGCTTGGCTTAGCAGGTCGTCCAAAGGTTGCCCAAGTGCTCAACTAAACGCTATATCGTTCGCAACTCGGAAATCTCATTGAATCTGCGTAATAATTTGCTACTATGCGTGAGATCACGGACCTCCCTCTTTGAGGAATCCCGCCCGGCTAGTCGCGAGGGCACGTGGCGCATCCCCAGGTGGTGGATAGGGGAATAAAACGTGAACCAAAAGCGACACGTGTGCTCCCAGAGACGCAGGTGGATTCAGGGGATAAGCTCTCTGCCTCTGCGACGCCGACTTGACAAAAACTCTATTTCTACAAGTCAAGTCGGCCAAAAGCCTGAAATCAAGCGGCTGGGAAGTACATGGGAGGCGGTTAGAGTCGTCTCCAACAAATAAGCTCCTCCCGCTCCTCCGAGAGAGACTGGCAAGCTACTCGTGAGTACCTAGCCCCACGTTTTAGATCCTGGCAAGCTATATGTTGGGTATCAAAAAATGCCAAAAACAGTAATAAATATGGGCCTCATTCCCCTGACTCCGAAAGAGCCCCTGGTACGGCAGCGCCAGGTAGGACGAGTACGCAGAGGCTGCTAAAATCTCAGGGCCGAACTAGGCTGCCAAGATCGAAACGGACTAAAAATGACGATCTGTACCTACAACGCAGGAACCCTTGCCCACGAATCCGCTCTAGAAGATATATTGATTCAAGAAAGAAGGTTAAGGTACGGACGACATTGGCCTGGCTGAGACGAGAAGGCGCCAACCTTTTCACGCTGTCTATGACACCGGAGAAGAACTGTTCCTTGGAACATGCGATGGCAGAGATGTTGGCGGCTTTGGCCTCCTCGTCAAATTGAATTTGACTATGAGCATTGATTCGTTTGAACAACTAACAACCAGTATCGGGCGACTACGGTTGAAACGATGTGGTTCTATGCCGGCTTGACCATCTTCGTTGCTTACGCCCCAACATAAAGCTATGACGAAGACGAAGTCGAAGCGTTCCATATGGACCTCGAAAATTCTTCTGAGAAGATCATACAGTCCTCAAGGTCATTGTCGGAGATTTTAACGCAAAAATTGGACCTAGAAGAACGTCTGAAGAACGTCACATAGGGACCCACGAACTAGAATGGAATGAACAAGGTGATAGGCTATCTGAGTTTATCATGACGACCCAAACCATTAAGGTAACTCGCAAATCCAAGAGCCTCTTTCTCAGCGATGGACGTGGGAGTGTCCCAATGGAGAGTACCAAAACGAAATAGATCACATCATAGTAAATCGAAGGTTTTGCCTTACCGATGTCGCTGTTGTTCCTAAGTTCTACACGGGATCAGACATCGTCTCCTTCGCGCAACATTCCGATTTTCGAGGAGATGAGAGAAAGCTGCTATATTCAAACAACGAAGTCCCAGAACTACCATAAACTGGGATGTACTCAAATCATTAGTCGGCTCCTGGGAAGATGCCCTTGTCGACAACATCGGCAAAGAAAACGATCAACTCGTTAAATATCTTCATGCTAGCGCTGTAAAAAGCCGAGAGTAATAAGGTCACGAAGAGATGCTTGTCTCCGCAGACACTCGAGCTGATACGTTAACGTGGAATCGCACGAGCTCCAGGCAACCGAAACCTTACGTCCGAACTTGCGAAACGATGCAGAGAAGCGACAGAAGAAGACCTCAAAGAGAGAAGAGCAGCAGTTGTGGCAGAAGCTGCAGAAGCTGGGAAGAGCATTCGCAAAGCCCAGCGAGGCTTAGCCAACTATAAGACCAAGATGATTGCACTCTGATACCCTGACGGGACACTTACAGCTTCGAGAAGGGCTATGGAGAAAATCATCCACCAAGTACTACTCGGATCTCTTCGCTAGCCATGTCCTCTTACCGTCATATAAATTGAAAAAGGACGAATATGTCGTTCCACCGGTCCTTCCTTCCGAAATC
Source organism: Parelaphostrongylus tenuis (assembly GCA_019055375.1). NCBI lineage: Eukaryota > Metazoa > Nematoda > Chromadorea > Rhabditida > Metastrongylidae > Parelaphostrongylus > Parelaphostrongylus tenuis. The sequence goes on from JAHQIW010006624.1 coordinate 23,455, forward strand.
CGACATGCTACATCGTCGGTGAAAAACAGAACAACACCCGGTCCAGAGAGGATTAGACCAGAACTCCTGAAGAACCTGCCGCCAGTTCTCATCAACACCCTGGCACGGCTCTTCACTCGCTACCTGCCAGAATGCAAGGTGCCTATTCAATGGAAAACCAGCAAGACCGTATTGTTGTTCAAAAAGGGAGACCTTCACGACATAGGCAATTATCGTCCCAATCTGCTTGCTGTCCGTTGTCTATAAACTCTTTACTCGAGTCATCCTAAACAGGATTGGCAGAACATGGACGAAGGACAGCCATGCGAACAAGCAGGGTTCCGAAAAGGATTTAGTACCATAGACCACATCCACACGATCACAAGACTCATTGAAGTTTCGCGAGAGTACAAATAACCACTCTGCCTCACTTTTATCGATCTGAAGAAAGCCTTTGATTCAGTGGAAACAGAAGCGGTTATAGAGGCTCTGGATAACCAGGGCATCCCTAGTCGGTACATAATGATCCTTCGTGAGCTTTATAAAGATTTCACGATCAAAATATCTCCATTCTACAACACTATCACCTTTGACGTAAGAAGAGGGGCTCGACAAGGCGATACAATTTCGCCAAAACTATTCACTGCCACCCTACAAAACGTTATGCGAACATTAGAATGGGACGAAATGGGAGTGAGAATTGACGGTCGACAATTAAACCATCTTCGCTTTGCTGACGATATTGTTCTCATAACACCAAACATCAGCCAAGCGGAACGAATGTTGATTGATTTCGATAACGCCTGTGGAAAGATCGGTCTTCAACTGAATCTAACGAAAACAATGTTCATGAGGAACGGATGGGTTTCTAATGCCCCATTCACGCTCAACGGAACGACAATTTCCGAATGCTCCAGTTACTTCTATCTAGGTCGTGAAATCAACATGATGAACGTCCTAGCCCCAGAGTTGAGCCGGAGGAAACGAGCGGCTTGGGGAACGTTTAAGAGCATCGGAGATGTAGTGAAGAGGACAAAGAACATCCGACTCCGTGCCCACCTTTTCGACTCGACAATTATCCCTGCCCTAACGTATGCAGCAGAAGCCTGGTCGCTACGTAAGCAGGATGAAAGATCACTTGCAGTTATCGAACGCGCAGTCGAAAGGTCGATGCTAGGAGTATCTCGTATTTCGCAAATGAGAGAATGGATCCGAATTCCGACCTACGCCAACGATCGAAAATCAGAGACGCCGTTCTACACTCCAGGATATCGAAAATAAGGTGGGCCGGACACGTGATGCGCTCAACGACAACCGATGGACGAGAGCCGTTACCGACTGGATTCCTCGGGACTTCAAGCGCTCTAAAGGAAGACCACTGACCCGTTGGTCCGATTTCTTCACGAAAGCGATGGAAGAAAGATATGATGCTCAGCGAATCCCTAGAGCGAGGAGGACCCACTGGGCTACTCTTGCACGCGATAGCGAAATGGAAGAGTTGCTGGTACCCGCTCGAGTCACTCGACGATCAACGGGACGACAATTGATACAGGTGAGCGTGAGAACGAGAGCATATGGCGAGCTGGCTAGAGGTGTTCTGCGTTGTACACGAGGTCTAAGGCTCGATCTCGCGCTCATGACTCACCAAAGCCATCCATTCTTTCAGAGTCCGTATATTGGTATCAGACTGGCCTCAGACTTCTCTGGAGAATAAGCAGCATTGATTCCGTACACCGCTAAGAAGCCACTGCCAGTCATTGTAAAGGCCATATGTGCATTCAGTCACCACAATGAAAGTAAAAATTGAAGAAGATGCATGGCGCATCCCTCAGGGATTGATCGACGCCGATAGCTTCCCCTTTTATCCTTTTATGCGTGAAAAGTCATAATATCCATTTAAAAACTATGTGCCGAGAGATAATCACAATAATCGAAAGTCGTTTCTTTTGGGTTGTTAAGTACAGGGCAGGTTGTTTAGGATAAATGAGGAAAAGACCCCTCTTGGTGGACAAGAAGTTTTCTCAGAAGAGTCAGTAATACTTGAAAGGTTAGATTTCTGCCTAGGGCTCTAAGGGTCCACTTCCAAAATATCCTCTTATGACGCTACAAAATTCAAAATAAAATTTATTTCACACAATTATGCGTTGTTTTTTTCCTAGCTCTCTCGTATTTCTCTGTATCAAACTCTTTCCTTAGAGTGCTAGTACTCATTCGATAGCACAAGCCACGATAAACTCGAAATGTGTTTGTTTGGAGAATAGCTCTTTTGACAGCGCTGTGGGAGAAAGAAAAAAATCTGGCTTCACACTTTGCCAAACAAAGCTTTGTTTACACTATTAGTAATCTTTCTATAGCGCAATTATCAATAGTTTCAACCTTGTGCTTGTTTTCTGAAAATATTGTTTACCGATAATAAGATCGATTTCACATTTTTGGCTAGCTTGTTCACTATGGGATCTGGGAGGAGGACGTGGCAATTGATCGATGCGCTGATCTTTAGATATGTGAGGTGAAACTTCCTGATCGATTAGGATTTTTTTTCCGCTTTGAAAGAAAACTTCAAATAAAACGATTGTTTTAGATACTACAAAAGTTGCTCTACACGTTGATATGTCAATTGTGTAATAAAAATGAAGGTGTATGCATGTGTGGAATATATTTTTATTTTGGATGCTACAGCTTCATAAAAGAATGCTTTGAAAACTCGGTCACGTAGGGCTCTATCCAGAAATCTAAACTTTCAAGTTATTAATTAATCTCTGTGAAAAATTCTTGATCATCAAATTAGGTACAATATTCATTTTTCCCTTGAGACCAAAAAAGAACTCACCGCTTTTATTCCGCCTAGTAATACTAACCAGCAGGCTACTGTCTGTCGAGTGGAATCTATTGTAAATATGTGTATGCTTTGGATTCCGTAACAATAGGTTGTACCATATCAAAATCTATAAGTCCGAATAACATTTGCACAAAGAGATGTTTTGAGTGGAGTTGTTTACTCATGCGAGAACTGAAGATTGTATGTTTATCCATTACTGCTTTCACGGTTATTCATGCTTATTATGGGTATAATAGTAAAAGACTCATACGCGCACCCGCCTACTGCTTTTTTGATCAGATGAGGTGAAAACGTAAAGGCGATTGATTTAGTTGTAGTGATGTAAATGATTCTATATATGAAGGCAGTTTGACACTACAACTGACTTACAGAGCACTATATTCTTATGCTATTGAAGACTGGTCTCAAACTTGTGAAAAAATAATAATTGAGGTAATTTATAGGGGCAAAGTTGGCCAAAGTCTCATGACTTGATAACCTCAGCTCCAATGATACACAGATGGTCAACATAGGTCATCATATGTTGATATGGAGGATGTTATCTCGTAGCGCTGTTTCCGTGGTACGACCAAAAGGAACCCAATCCACCATTTATACTATGAGTCCTAGATGGTCGCTGTTGTTGTCAGGACAGTCGCGAAGCCAAAAAGGTGAGAAATATCAACAAAGCTTGTGGAGTTGCTGTACGCTCAGATAGCTTAAATCAGCTCGCGATCCACTCACCTAAACACTTTCTCAGTTCCCAAGGCCGACTGTCTATTAACCTCGGCCATGCTCCAATATAAATCCTGATATTTTTTTTCTGTAACTTTCTCAGTCTCGGCAAAAAAACTATATCGTGAATATTCAATAGATCGTAACACATCCATTTCGATACAGCAACCATTTTGTTCTTTCAGATGTTCTCATTATTTATGGAGACTATATTCATAGCCCGCATTGCTCATGTACGTGTTTTGTTCGGATTCGAATCAGATTGAGATGTAGCATGAGGCATCCGTGATCACAAGACATACTTCTGTGCTGGTTATTTTTGAACTTCTAGAATTCATCCAAAATCCTTTAGAGCATTCATGTAGATGTTTTGGACTTCCATGCGATAACTGTGATTTCTTTCGCAGAATGTGCTCCGTTGTCTTTTTGTGGCTGCTTTTTCGATCTTCTTTAATTTTGACAGTTCCTTGTACGTGTTAAATAGAGTATGTTGACTGATTTAAAATGTTAGTCGAGTACTAATTCATATGGAGGGAAAGTGGTCCAATTGTCTCTCTCCATTGCCATACAAGGATAGTTATATCTCACTCACGCTCACAGAATCTCCGTCTCTTTTGTTAAAGGTCGCATTGGGAAGTTTGCATTTCGCATGAGTGGTCTAAAAATAAAGACGACGATCCAGGAGTCTATAGATTTACGATCGCATGCGAGAGTTTTCAATGATGTTCGCACATGTCTATATTGCAATTTCGTCTCAAACGCGTGTCAAAGCCGCTTCAAGCACCTCTGCGCTAGTGAAGCAAGAAGCCGATATTTTTCTCCTTTAGTAGGCAGCACACGGAGTAATCCAGTGGGTTAAAAGCCGCTTATTTTGACTGCCAAATATGTTCTTTCCTCAAAAACGTAACACCTGTTGACGGGCGGCAGTCAATGAGCGGCCCGAAGAGTTTGTGGTAATCTTTCGACTGATACTGAGATAACGAAAAAGCGTCTTAAAAATGTTCTTCCTTATCGGCTTCTTCTGAAAGGCTAGTATGGTCTGCTGTTTCGATAATATATAATAATTGAGTTACCCTTCAGCCTTTATACGAGCACTCAAAGGCTATTGAAACATCTAGATAACGCTTTTCCTAACTGCGCGCATATAGAGTACTTCGACGCTGCCACTCTCTATACTTACGTGTCGAATGATTCTGTTTTACAATCATTCACAAGTTCCTCATACAACGCTAAGGAGTAGCCCACATGTACGCTTTTGCTCGGGGTATCCTTGTTGTTATGGAAACGTGACTGGGCTGCTCTATTTCATCTGGGTCATTGGTGCCTAGCAGGAAAACCATGTGCTCTCACTCCTGACTTTTATCGACTATAGAAAACATTTGGTAGCATCGAAATAAAAGCAGTCCTATGAGTGCACAGTGGATCCGCCGTGCATACGAACGTTATTGGACTGTTATCGGATCTACACCACAAAAACACAGCTTTTTCATCGACTTCTTACGGAACCAGTACGAAACAACAAGGCGTAGCATTATAACAAAGTTGTTCACTAAGGACCGCAGTGAATATGGATGTCGTTCAATTGGTACGAGAAAGGCATACGGATGGCTGGAAAATTTCTATCAAGCAATCGTTTTTCGGGCGACAACGTTTTATTTTCGAAAGCTCTAGTGTGAAGCAGAGACGATGCTGACGTAACTCAACGAAAAGGGACGAAGATCGCACTATTGCATGAAGATTCAGTTCATGAGACAGGAATGATGCAATGAGGAGCAACTCAAACTGAATGGATCTTCGATTACGGAGACCACTTTGTATGTGTACCCTGAGAGTTCATTAAACACGGCGAGCAACATGAAGGTGGAATTTGCCAGAAGAAGGAAATCAGCGTGCGCCACATTCTAACCTTTTAACAAAGACACTGACCAACTAGCAAACTCATGATTGCTCACGAACCCTCTTAAACTAACAGTCATTCCACCGTTCTCCTATGCAGCAGAGACGTTGGCTGATAATACAACCACGTCAAAACTACTGTGAAGGATTCACAGGTTGCTCGAACAATGTCTTTTGCACTCAGCCGCATCTAACTGGCCTGCGTAACTCAGATCCCCGAGACCTATTCCATCTTCGTGATTCAGATGCATCCATATCCACAACTAAAACAGGTAGGCCAGTCGTATAGTAAGAAGATCTATTAGACAACAGATGGACGAAACAAACAGTAGAGCGGGCTCCACGAGGATAGATCCTTCCTGCGGACGACCACCTGCACGTTAAGCGGACGCGTTTGTAGGAAGAATCGATCAGCTCACCCGCGACCGCCGATATTATAAACATCACGGTATGAAAAAACGTGCCGACCGCCATACGAGAATCAAACTATTACCATGGGCGACATTAACGACAAGAAAAAACAGATAGGAAATGTGCGGGGTTCGCAAAAATTGCGAAGTCGTAATCGGTAATATTTTATGGATCAAGTATATGCTTTTTCTCCATTAAAGCACCCTACATTGTACTGAATGGGCACGCTTTCCACGCTTCCAGTTACACGTTGATTATACTGCTTCAAATGTTGTTTTGAAAACCTTTAATTATGATTATGTGCTTTCGAGTGGCATTCTTACGAGGAATAGACGTGAATAATAAGAGATAATCTTTTCACAAAGATGTATGTTTCCCGTTGAGAAAACAAAGATTTCAAAAACGCGTATACGCTTCTTTTTTAGTTAAAAATGTGAAAAGGTTTTTCAATGATGCCTCATATTTCTGCCATGACATAGTGCTTGAAATCCAAACCTCACCATGTAAATAATCAACAAATCCGTTGTTAAGCAACGAGCCAACTACTCTTAGGGCGTAACGCAATATTCTTTTTGTTGTTATACCACTTAAATAAGATTTTCAAATAAAGAAAAATAGCTTGAGATTTGGCGTCTTCTAGTCTATTATAAGAGTGTCAAAAGTCTTGTGAAATGCAAGCACAGAAGTCAGCCAAGCAAGGAATTACGCTAATTCTCTTCACTGCTACAATGTGTCAAGTCACATCCAAGAACCAAGCGCAAAGTTGAAAATGAAATTTTGAAACTCTCAAATGATAACTGAAGGTTCAGTGAAATAGTTGTGTCTAGCAAGAAGGTCTTTGAACGGTAATGTTCTCATAAGCCATGCGGTCTTCAGAGGGTTAAGTGGACGATACTTGTCTGTCAGAATACATTCTACTAGTTTGTAATCATAATTCATTCATTAACTACCGCTCTTTTCAATCTACATATGCAGCGAATTTCAAACACGTTCCTTGCAGCATCTCGTTGACTTTCTATCACATGGTTTTTTCTTAGCCTGGAATTGTATCTTTATTCGGATGTGCTCAGTCAATGGTTTTTCTGGGCAGGCAAATTTGTCCTTTAGGGGAAAAGTTCCGAAACTGCACAAACCATAGGAATTCTTCTCAAATTCTTTCTTTACTCTCAAACTCTTTGTTGATCAATTTCAGTTTTGATTAATCCATTTGCAGAAAAATTGGTGTGATTGATATTTCATTCTGTGATGTTTTCTTACCTTCCACTACTTTTGCCTTCTTTTCAGCTGCTGAATTTGTGGAGTACATACTCGAGTCCATTTCTAATGGCCGAGTCCTATAGCATTAAGCAGACATTGATCTATGGCATCGACTGTTTTTAAGACCTCGCAGTAAACAGTCAATCTAATTTTTAAGAATGTTCAAAGCCTTACCTGAGGTTGGTACGCCAAGGTCATACACCGGTGTTTCGGAGGTCTCGCCCTCCTCGTCAGTGACCCCCGCTCCACATTAAGCTCTGCATTGTAGCAAGGAGGGAGGCGTATGTGGTGACGGCACCGTGTACAATGACATTGCTCTATCACCACTTCTCAGTCGATGGATCTCGGCTGGTAGAACAAAACTGAACCATGGCATCGATTGTTTTTAGAACCTCGCAATTGCTGACTGTACATACGCCTTCCTCGCTACAGTGCAGGGCCTAACGTGGGGCGTGGGTCACTGACGAGGAGGGCGAGACCACCGAAACACCGGTGTATGACCCTGGCGTACCAACTTTGGGTAAGGGTAAGGCTTTAAACATTGTTAAAAATTGGATTAAGCAGAGAGTCAAAGAAATGGTGGAATCGCTGAGGGTTGAAACAAATTAGATACGGTATTACTGGCAGACTTCAATGATCCCTGACATGGTTTGTATGTGGTCCGTGCAACAGAATCCCTTACAGAAATCTGGTTGCTAAAATGGGCGCGCATCACCTAAGGTTCTTACTGTGCTCGAGAAGATGATCATCGTGAAAAGTTTGTAGAGTACACCTGACGAACATGCTGGACAGTAATAATCTGACAACATGAAACCATGTTTGATCCTGCTATGAAATCTCTTATGGCACTATTGCAGTGCCAGACAGGCGTCTAGTTGTCCTTCCGGACTCCCCAGTGTACTGCCATTAGTCAGAAATGAACAAATCCCCACTGGAAGAACTTTAAACTTTCTCCTATCCCCCCATATTTGAAAAAACTAATTTTTCATTTCTTTTGTTTTAGTTATCATCTAATAACTTATATTCCAAACTCGAGAATGTTTTTTTCCAAAATGTTTTTAATATTATGCCGTAATAATATGAATAAAATTTAATTTCACACTCAAACAGCTTGCGCTGAACACAGCTTTTCTTCGGATTCTCAACAACGATTCGGTAGCACAAATCTCAACTATTTTAATTATGTGGCTGATTTTTGAAATAACTTTTTATTACACTGTTACAGCCAAAAGAATACTGAGGTATGCTTTTATCGCGTAGCGCAATTACATATGGCAGGCAATGCGCGCCGAGCGAGTAACACAATTTTTTCCGAAAACCCTACCGCCGATCAAGCGCAATTCTTATTTAATCCCTTTAGCGGTGGTATGATGTTATAGACATACTCAGTAATGTTGAATGCTGTGCAAAACTTTTACGGCAGAGGGACTCAAACCCGCACTTTGCTTTATCTGGGTTCACATATTGAGAATCTCGAATCACATGCTTTCTGATCACATAACGACTGCAAAAAGACCGGGAAATAGTTTTATTGGATTAAGATTTCATTTTATTGCAAATAAATAAAATAACAAGAAAAGCGAAAGAACAGTCTACAATTTGATAATAACGATCAATACCAACATCTTCTGAATTCCTGTATTGTACGCATTATACGAGTGCATCGAGGAACGATAAATGCAAAAAAAAAAACAGTAATTCCTGGCTGAATAAGCAGCCGATCCAATCCTCTAGAAGTTGTCTGGAAAAATCCAACTTTTCTTCGCACACAAAACTATATACAATTCAAAAGTGAGCCATGCACTGAACTAAACAACGCAGAAGAGACATCACTCATTTAGGTAGTGGAGAATGAATTGCAACGGAAATAGGGCTCGGATCATGTCTCGTTAGTTGATCAACCTCCAAAAACTTTTGTTGTTAGTCACACCGAAGTTGAATTAATTAAAGAGCCAGAAAACTAAATGGAGTGTAGGAAGCTGCCTTTCATTTTCATGGATAGCCCAACTCCTAAACTACATGAATTATCAAAAATCATCGAATTACCAATGTCATAGCATCTCTTACATTGAGTTTCATCATTTTTGACATCTATTTGAACTCTCGGTAATTTAAAATTACAGTGATAAGTTCCGATCAGTGAATGGAATAAGAGGATGTGTAAAGTATAAGATCTGCACCGTGATATTCAATCTCTCACTTACATGAATAGTTGAACGACCCGCCGTGCAAACTCCAACATGGCTTTCATTCGCTTCTTTCTTACAGAATTTTCGTTCATGGTTCAGGCCTATTCGAGCATGGTGACGCACACAAGGCCTATTTCGCAATTTCAAACTCTTTGCGGATACAGATGGCTAGTGTTAGCCACAAACACGTCCGCCCATCGTTTCGGTAGTCTTCCAGGAGGACGCGTGCATTCTTTCGGAGATCACCTCAATGTGTTTTTCACTCACCTGCAAACCTGTTCTTCATTGAGCGGCCAATCTGTGTATCGCTATCGATGCATGTATTTTGCTGAATCACAAAGTTGGAGTAATTTTCAAAGATCTAACCTGCGCCAGCCACCTCGACGTTGTGAGTGCTGAAAAATTTGAGAAGGCTTAAGTTTAATTCGTTCACCCTCGCATCATAGATTCCTCAAACGCTGGGCTTTCGCCCTGTTCATGCATAACCGAATCTTTTTCTGATTCGCTAAAATTCATTGAGCATAGTTTTCTGCTACAAGAGTTATTTTCGAGAAAATGGCGTTGTCGCTCACAAGAGAAGTTTGAAGAGGATTTTTTATCATTATGTAAGCCGTCTCGTCTCAGTCGAGCAAAATCATCATTCATTGTAATGGAGCTGTGATTACCTCTGACAACACGATTTCGCCTTACAAGGCTCATTCCTCTTTGGGTACAGTGAGGTGTCGATGGAGGAAACCACATTTTGTGCTGCAGTTTCGATAGAAGCCACTTATTGTCTGTGCATAAGACGACTCTTTAACTTGGTCAACAAAAAACTAACAGAATTGCATTCGTTTCAACGCTGTCAAACGCTTTTCACGTAGTCAAGGAAGGTCCAATTAAGGAGCATACGCCATTGCCGACAGGCTTCGATAATCGGCGACACGGTTTGGACATAGTCCGCACAACAGGATTCTTTTTGAAGGTCTGCTTGCCTAACTGACTAAGCCTCATCTGTGATAACGCTATGCTGAGAAGGATGAGTATCGCAAAAGCTTGTAGAGTACATTTAACAAACATACCAGACACTTCTCGGAGAGTCCTCTTCCACACTTCTCAAGTAAGATGAGAGGGCGCGAAGACCTTCACCGGCCTGAGATATTTCTCTGAAGGTGTGATGTCATATGTCTCGTAAGAAGTATCGTGGCCATCAGCTCAGAGAAGTAGTAGTATTGTTATTGGGCCTTGAAGCTGTGTTTCTTCCCATGCTTTCAATCGTAAGTCAAATTTCAAAGATTAGAGCCCCGGTTTGTTTCTCGCCAACTGGGATTTCGTGGTCCGCATAAGAACTGGGAATGCTACTCTTTCCCTTTGATGTTGCTTTTACATGTGGAAGTAGGAGATCTTAGGATACGTGAGTGTTCCTCTATGTGAAGGACTTTTGGTACATTCTTTCCCCAAATAATTTCTCCCTCACTCACGAATCGTATTCTGGAATATTAATAAGCCCGATGCGAAAGACGGGTTAATTGATTAGATAGTAAAACATATTTTTCTCGCTGCCATAATGCATTGCAAGTTTGTATATATGCCTTTTTCCAACAGCCAAATGACCATTAGAGTTCTAGTGAATTGCAAAGCGTAAAACGATACCGGAGCACACGTAGCACTCCAAAGGCGAAAACGTAACCTCTCTTTGTCTTACTACTGCACAATAAAGCTTTGTTTTGAAAATTAAGTTCATAGTTAGGTATATCGTTTCTTAGGCTATTAGATGAGTGTGGAAAAAAACTCTGTCCAGTGATCAAACCAAGCAATCAGGAGTGTGGATGCATTACACACTCCAAAAAAGGCGTAACTTTCTCTTCGTTGTTACAGCTCACGAGAAGAGCTTTTCTAAAGAAGCATGCATAGTATTGACACCGAAATTCTTTCAAAAATAGAATACTGGATAGTAGTTAGAAATCTGTGTCTGACCAAGAAATCACTGAGAGGACTGCGTACCATTCTTGGTACACATGTTCCTGAAAGGGTTAATACGCCGGAGGCCAAATGTATGGCATCTCACTGACTAATGGCCACGCCGCAAGCAGGTCAATCACGCGTGGAAATAGTGAAATTTGTTTAGTAAACTGAAACTTTAAGAGAATGTGGATATAAATTAGTGATGGACTATCACAAAGAGACTTATATAAGGCATTTTCGCTAAAAAAAAAACACCCTTGTGTTTCAAAAATCGTTGATGTCCGAGAAGACTACTTCACTAAATGAACTCTATATCCAACTGTTAACAAACTTGTTTCTTTATTTCATATGACTTTTGTAATCATTCGACAGAGCAGTAATAAAAAAAAGTTATTTTTCCCTTTCGATTAATATTTGCGTTGCTCAAACTTTATAACGGATTTTTGTACTTAAATGATAGAAAAATGAATTCTAAGAGCACTTTATCGCCATGAAAAATCTAATAATACTGGAAAGATTACCATAAAGGTATATTAGTGGAAGAAACATCTGGCTTTCTTGATAGCCCTTAATTCTCAGTGAAAGAAAACTACATAATTGAAAAAAAAACCGCACTTCCGATTTTCTTCGCATATTTCTGTAATTATTTATTTTCGGCCACGGACCTCCCTCTTTGAGGGATCCCGCCCGGTTAGTCGCGAGGGCACGTGGCGCGTCCCCAGGTGGTGGATAGGGGAATAAAACGCGAACCAAAAGCGACCGTGTGCTTCCCAGAGACGCAGGTGGATTCAGGGGACGAGCTCCCTGCTTCTGCAGTGCCGACTTGACAAAACTCTATTTCTACGAGTCAAGTCGGCCAAAAGCCTGCAATCAAGCGGCTGGGAAGTACATGGGAGGCGGTTAGGAGTCGCCTCCAACAAATAAGCTCCTCCCGCTCCTCCGAGAGAGACTGGCAAGCTACTCGTGAGTACCCAGCCCCCACGTTTAGAGCCTGGCAAGCTACACGTTGGGTATCAAAAATGCCAAAAACAGTAACAAATATGGGCCTCATTCCCCTGACCCCGAAAGAGCCCCTGGTACGGCAGCGCCAGGTAGGACGAGTACGGAGAGGCTGCTAAAATCTCAGAGCCGAACTAGGCTGCCAAGATCGAAACGGACTAAAATGACGATCTGTACCTACAATGCAAGAACCCTTGCTCAACAATCCGCTGTAGAAGATCTGTTGATTCAAAGCAAGAAGAATAAGGTACGACGTCATTGGCCTGGCTGAGACGAGAAGGCGCCATCCTTTTCACGCTGTCTATGACACCGGAGAAGAACTGTTCCTTGGAACATGCGATCGCAGAGGTGTCGGTGGCGTTGGCGTCCTCGTCAAATCGAATTTGACCGTGAACATTGATTCGTTCGAACAACTAACAACCCGCATCGGACGATTACGGTTGAAACGATGTGGTTCTATGCCGGCTTTGACCATCTTCGTTGCTTACGCACCAACATCAAGCTATGACGAAGACGAAGTCGAAGCGTTCTATATGGACCTCGAAAAATTCTTCAGAGAAGATCATACATTCTTCAAGGTCATTGTCGGAGATTTTAACGCAAAAATTGGACCTAGAAGAACGTCTGAAGAACGTCACATAGGGACCCACGGACTAGAATGGAATGAACAGGGTGAGAGGCTATCCGAGTTTATCATGACGACCCAAACCATCCATGGTAACTCGCAATTCCAAAAGCCTCTCTCTCAGCGATGGACGTGGGAGTCTCCCAATGGAGAGTACCATAACGAAATAGATCACATCATAGTAAATCGAAGGTTTTGCCTGACCGACGTCGCTGTTGTTCCCAAGTTCTACACGGGATCAGACCATCGCCTCCTTCGCGCAACGTTCCGATTTTCGAGGAGAGGAGAGAAAGCCGCTAAATTCAAACAACGAAGTCCCAGAACTACCATAAACTGGGATGTATTCAAATCATTAGTCGGCTCTTGGGAAGATACCGTTGTCGACAACATCGACGAAGAATACGATCGACTCGTTGAATATCTTCACGTTGGCGCTAAAAAAGCCGAAAGTCCTAAGGTCACGAAGAGACGCTTGTCTCCGCAGACACTCGAGCTGATACGTCAACGTGGAATCGCACGAGCCGCAGGCAACCGAAACCTTACGTCCGAACTTGCGAAACGATGCAGAGAAGCGATAAAAGAAGACCTTAAAGAGAGAAGAGCAGCAGTTATGGCAGAAGCTGCAGAAGCTGGGAAGAGCATTCGCAAAGCCCAGCGAGGCTTCGCCAACTATAAGACCAAGATGATTGCACTCCGATACCCTGACGGGACACTTACAGCTTCCAGAAGGGCTATGGAGAAAATCATCCACCAGTACTACTCGGATCTCTTCGCTAGCCATGTTCTCTTACCGTCATATAAATTGAAAGAGGACGAATATGTCGTTCCACCGGTCCTTCCTTCCGAAATCCGACATGCTATATCGTCGGTGAAAAACAGAACAACACCCGGTCCAGACAGGATTAGACCAGAACACCTGAAGAACCTGCCGCCAGTTCTCATCAACACCCTGGCTCGGCTCTTCACTCGCTACCTGTCAGAATGCAAGGTCCCTATTCAATGGAAAACCAGCAAGACCGTATTGTTGTTCAAAAAGGGAGACCTTCACGACATAGGCAATTATCGCCCAATCTGCTTGCTGTCCGTTGTCTATAAACTCTTTACTCGAGTCATCCTGAACAGGATTGACAGAACACTGGACGAAGGACAGCCATGCGAACAAGCAGGGTTCAGAAAAGGATTTAGTACCATGGACCACATCCACACGATCACAAGACTCATTGAAGTTTCGCGAGAGTACAAACAACCACTCTGTCTCACTTTTATCGATCTGAAAAAAGCCTTTGATTCAGTGGAAACAGAAGCGGTTATAGAGGCTCTGGATAACCAGGGCGTCCCTACTCGGTACATAATGATCCTTCGTGAGCTTTATAAAGATTTCACGACCAGAATATCTCCATTCTACAACAATATCACCATTGACGTAAGAAGAGGGGTTCGACAAGGCGATACAATATCGCCAAAACTATTCACTGCCACCCTACAAAACGTCATGCGAACATTAGAATGGGACGAAATGGGAGTGAAAATTGACGGTCGACAATTAAACCATCTTCGCTTTGCTGACGATATCGTTCTCATAACACCAAACATCAGCCAAGCGGAACGAATGTTGACTGATTTCGATAACGCCTGTGGAAAGATCGGTCTTCAACTGAATCTAACGAAAACAATGTTCATGAGGAACGGATGGGTTTCTAATGCCCCATTCACGCTCAACGGAACGACAATTTCCGAATGCTCCAGTTACATCTATCTAGGTCGTGAAATCAACATGATGAACGACCTAGCCCCAGAGTTGAGCAGGAGGAAACGAGCGGCTTGGGGAACGTTTAAGAGCATCGAAGATGTAGTGAAGAGGACAAAGAACATCCGACTCCGTGCCCACCTTTTCGACTCGACAATTATCCCTGCCCTAACGTATGCAGCAGAAACCTGGTCGCTACGTAAGCAGGATGAAAGATCACTTGCCGTTATCGAACGCGCAGTCGAAAGGTCGATGCTAGGAGTATCTCGTATTTCGCAAATGAGACAAAGGATCTGAACTTCCGACCTACGTCAACGATCGAAAATCAGAGACGCCGTTCTACTTGCCAGGATATCGAAAATAAGGTGGGCCGGACACGTGATGCGCTTCAACGACAACCGATGGACGAGAGCCGTTACCGACTGGATTCCTCGGGATGTCAAGCGCTCTAAAGGAAGACCACTGACCCGTTGGTCCGATTTCTTCACGAAAGCGATGGAAGAAAGATATGATGCTCAGCGAATTCCTAGAGCAAGGAGGACCCACTGGGCTACTCTTGCACGCGATATGGGAAAAATGGAAGAGTTGCTGGTACCCGCTCGAGTCACTCAACGATCAACGGGACGACAAGTGATACAGGTGATTTATTTTCGGAGAAAGATTTTTGGAGTAAATTTGTAAACTTCTTCACCATAATGCCTTCCTCCAAGCTAGGTAGACGTAAATAGAGCATTCAGGCTTATTCAATCCGCTAGGCGTAATTGGAGCATCCGTGACTAACTCGGTCATCATAAAGATCGTTTCCGCGAAATTTCGTCGGAGATTAATCTTTCCGCATGTGTTGCCGAAATCGGTTCAACATTTTTTTTGTCTGGCTGATGCTTGACGTAATAAATACGACGTCATCGGCAAAGCTAGGATGTTTTTTCGACCGTCACGTTTGCCGTCCATGTTGCTCTCTATTGTTTCTATAAAGTTCACGAGGCGTACAGTAAACTTTAACGAAATGTTATCGCCTGTCAAATCACTCTCTTCACATGTGTAGTTAGATCGTCACAGAATTGTGATTTTTTTTGCTGTGAAATCATTATCTAACTTATAAAGAACTTCATGCAATCTTTATGAATGCCCTGAATGTTTAGAGATACTATGAATGCTTTTACTTCAACTGAAAAAGTATTTCTGTAAATGAAACAAACGGTTACCCGTACTCTCGCGAAACTTCGGACAATCCTCAAAAAATTTAATCGTGGTTTATAGTGCTAAATATTTTTTCAACCGTGCTTGCTTGTTCTGCTATCCATTGCCCGATTCTTTATCAATCCTGTCAATAATGACTCAAGTAAAGAGTTTACAGATGATGAATGGCACACAAGATAGGCGATAGTTTTCAATGACGTAAAGGATTTTTTGGGACGATAACGCGATTTTCGTAATCACGAATTGACCATACACCAACACCCTATGGAACGCCACAGCAGGGCTATCCTTGAGAATGCAAGGAGATTTGTTGACCAGTATTCTACGACATTCAAGAAGAAGGCGGAAAGCGAATTCAATGCTAGAAGTACTATAATCCGCACAGCAAATAAAAAACGCTTGTGATAACGGATCAAATAAAGTGCTGAGTATGAACTGACTATAAGATTTGCATACTGATTTGTACCTTGCAATGAGCCGAACTAGCGTATTGATGAGAATAGGTGGAATGTTTCTCAGATGTTAAGGTCTCATCTTTTCTGTACTAGGTGTTGATCATTTCTCAGCTCACCAAATAGCGCTATGATTTTGGATGTGAGAACAGGCAAAATGACAAATCCAGCCTCGTATATTTCATCTGACAGCAAAAAGACGTAGCAGACGAAGTGGTTAGAGTACGGAGTCAGAAAGAAAGTACTGGGGCACTTTTTAAGCATGAGGTAATTCCATTCGTGTCATGGGAGAACTACAGAGTTGGTTCCGGACGGCAAGTCCAGCCGAGCTCTGTTGTCAGCAGTCACGCCGAGGTCTACGACAAACTCAATGAGAAGAGTGCTTGTCTTTGGTCAACCAAAAGCTTGTTTTGATGCAGCAAGGCAATGTCAGACCGCACACTGCCAAAAGACCAAAACAAGTTTGATGAATTGGACGGAGTTAAGGTTATGTCGCATTCCGCTCATGGTCAAAATTGCGCTCCATTGGCTTTGGCCTACCTCGATCAATGCAACACTTTTTGAAGGGTCGCCCGATTCGAATCGTTCGATAAAGCTGAAGTAGCTTGTCGAGAGCTCTCTGAATTCGAAGTCAAAGATCTGAGATTTGTTTACTGTTCCGTCAGAGTATCGAAATGCAATCATCTTGATTTTGAAAGTAACCAAGTTTCGATGGACTTCACGAATGGTTTTCCAGCTTTTGTTGCACAGGATAAAAGTGTGATTTCTTTGTTTAGATCTTCTTTCTTCTCTACAGAAGTTGTCGGCTCCCTACAGCTTGCGTAATTTTACATTTATGTATCGACTCGAGTTTTTGTAAAGACAAAATACTCCTGGCTGCTTTCGTACTCTGGATTTCTTGAGAACTGATACGAGATATTGAATTCTACGGTCACCTCTGACGATACTATTGAAGATGGAAAATTTCCAATAACAGCTAATGATCAAAATAAACCCCGTTTGAGTTGCTCATTCTCTCCGTTTGACAAAAAAGTTGAATGTGTCGGTATGATGTATGCAGAAAAAAGTGGTAGCTTGAACAGCAGCTTCAGTCATGCAGTAGTTAGCATGCACTTTGGGAAAAGTGTAGGTAGCAAGCTCAACTACCTCACCAGATCTAACATTCAGTATATACTCAACATTATTGGTAAATTAGTGATAAAGTCATGTCACTACTAAAAGAGCGCTTGAACGAAGAATTTCGAACAACACAACATAGCCTAGGACCGAATATCCGACGTACTAAGATATGGTCTATTTCGTTATGGCACTATCATTTGAGGGAAACCCACGTTCACCGCTATGAGTGTGATTTCAAATTCGCGAATTACCTTAAATGGCCTTAGAGTTTGAAATTAAACAGCTACACATTTAATATGATCTATTTAATCCATTGAACAGTGCTGTTACGTTCTTCAATGTTCCTTCAAATCTTATTTTCCGCTTTTCAACCTATAACAATGACATTGAAATTTAAGAAATAGTAATTTAAACGGTTGTCATGGACGTGGTGAAATAGCTGGGGTCTCACCTAGGCCACTGAGGTCGTGTCGTGTCTCTTTGGCTGCATTGTCAGGTCCTCTATGGACGGCTCTTATGCAATTGCACGTGCGTTATGGATATAAACTATCACTTTAGTACTTTAGTCCGTTGCGATTTTGGCAAGCCAGCCTAGCCTAGCATGATATTGATGCGTGGCTTCTTACGACTTCCAAGACATAACTTAAGCAAATGGTGCAAAGTACTGTCGTTTAGCACAGGAAGATTCATTTTTGATTGATAGCCGCATATATATACATATATATGTATATGTGCATATACAGGAAACATATGCATGAATGTTTATGATGCAGATATATGTGAGTAGTTGCTTTCAGGACAGTTCATTTATTTATAATCTCACAACATATTCCAGAGGATGAGTTCACAGCAGTTATGACTCGTCTAACTGAGTATTTGGTTAATAAAGCAAACTATAATACTAGCTTGTGCAATTCTCAGTAAACTGGATCTCCTCTGTAATTCATTTGCTCAAATGAATTTGTGACGCCAAAGTTCATTTGTCCTTTGAAAGCTATTTTACTTTGCTTCTAACTTCCAGCAAAAGCCTATGATTGTAAGGATAATACAGTTCAATTGTCAGTCATTCATTGATTGGGACGGTGACAGATTTAATTGAAGTGTTCGAGTTCTATTAGATATGAATTTGCCCATTTTTTCTGCATTGAGGAGCCTAGATTACTTCTTCTTTTCGCCCACACAACCCATACAACCTTTATGGTACATATCGGCTTCCTTATCTCTTCGTATAACACTGTTATGATCTGCAGTCAAGAAATGAAGAGGCGCAAAAGTCGATGGAGAACTTAATACCTTTTACTTTATTATTTTGCAAGTTACATGAAAGAGCGCAAGCTTAGGATAATAGTAACGCCAACTTTTCAGTAATTAGATAGCATAGATATTTCATCATTCATTAGCAAGTATTTTTTCTGAGCGCAGTGACAGCGTATAAATATACAAGGATAGGAGAGCGGAATGCCGAGTGGTTCATGATACTCGTCATTATGATGCAACATAGTGTCCTCGATACCCTCTTCATGCGCTCTCTTGTAGTCACCTGGAAACTTGCTAGCCTGACCATCCTTGAAAATGCTTAAGGTTTCTACCCTACTAGTACGCTCACTCCATGACACTCACGACAGAAAACCGAATCCTCAAGCAACAGTTGGAACAGGACGCAGAATTTCCGAATTTTCGGGGCAGTGATCGCGACTAAACAACATCGAATACTGAAACTACTAGGATCTTCAACATCAAAATGCGACCATGGGTTGTTTGAAAAAAATGGAACATATATATATATATACATATTATACAATATATAGTATATCATGCATATAACCTCTTCAATGGACCCCTTTAATAGACTCGCTCAAAATGAATTAATCTGATGAGGATATAACATGTTTGAGCTGTTAGGTCTAGTGGTATACAGGCACCTGCTTCGTCCTATTGGGACACATCAGTACTACCCTCTTCATTAGAACAGCTGCTAGTTCGTCTGCCGTCCGCCCATAATGTCAGGTAACTTCATCACCTGAATGGGGTGATTATACTACAGCGTCGATTTCCTTAATGGAGGATTTATTAACCTCAGGAGCCCGGCATAACTGAGGGAGGTGGTACTGATGGCCTTTATACACTAAACAACAGCTCGAAATGAATAAATATAATATCTATAATTTATAATGATATAATTCTCTACATATAGAAATTATATATAACCCAATAAAAGCGAAACTAAAACACCGCTCTCCCTACATTACATCAAAAA
>JAHQIW010006625.1:0-52921 GCA_019055375.1 Parelaphostrongylus tenuis
AGCAAGATCTACTGATATTCCTCAATAAATAACTGTGAAATCGATAGAGTTGTTATGGTAATCCAGTTTTTGGAAGGATCGCCTTGGAGGGAAAATCAAGGGTGGGTCATTTTTGATCTGCGATTTCTTTTATTTAGGTCAAGTGCTCAAAATAACCTGTGGGCAAAAAAATTCGAAAAAACTTTTTGAGCAAATCGCGTTAGACCAAGTTTTATCGACAACACCATCACAAAACACCAGTTAACGGAAAACCCTAAGAGTCAAATTAACATCGGTTAATGTGCTAGATCCATCGAGGGTCATTGTGTTTAGAAGGCATGACTCTTCCCGATAATGCGCGCTCACTCTTGGAAATGGGCCCCAAATTCCCCACCAGGCGCAACCCATTCCACAGGGAAACCCTGTGTAGCATTCGCATGCCAATTTGCAAGAACTCCGAGACCGACTCCGCTAGGAGGCCAGACTAGAAATCGTCCAACTGCCACGAACAGCAAGCAAAAACGTAGGGGCAATCGCCAACACCACCTTTTTCCTCGAGTGTTCTTCGGGCAAGCAAGAACCCCGGTAACAAGGTGGATATCACTTTTTGCAAATCTTTTGGAACGAAAAAACTCTTAGAATCCTTAACTACTACAAGCAGGAAAATGGTTTAGCTCCCAACCTAACATCAGCGCAGGGAAAAACGGCATTGCGACAGATGAGGAGCTAATAAATTTCTAAAAAGATTTGGAACTGTTAGTAGTGACAAGGTGAGAGGAGAGTTTGTAGTAATTCTCGGCCAGTTAGATATTGCTATAACGAAAAACACCCCCTTGAGAGACAACCACACTTTATCCGCCCATAAACTGAGTAAGGAAATCCAAAAACAGTATCCGAAAAGTTGAACCAACAATGAGTGAAAATAGCAAGTTTGAGCTGTGTTTAAACCCCCGTTACCTCTCAACTAACACGCTAAAAAAAAAAGTAGCCACCATCCACGTCCCGTCTTATACTTAGGGTAATAAAAACTCATTAACTTGGTATGCACTGATAAATCTTTCGTTTATCAATCCATCAAATTCTCTAAGTTAGACCCATCATCAGCTGTCGTAGGCGGGCCAACGAATGGGTTAACGTGGTTCTCAAACCTAATACTATTCCAGTCCTAAAGCACATTCCAGCCCATCTCACCAACACCCAAATGTTCCTAGACCATCTACGTAACCCGTGCCCACAACAACGCGTGCGTAATGGAATCTTTCGACGTAACCGCCCTTTATACAAACATGTCGCATGAGCCCGCAATGCAAGTCATATACGAGCTTCTAACGGAGCACGAAAGGACCACAATCATGTATGGTTTTCATCCGGCAGGTCATGGCTCTCTCTAAAGAGTGCCTAAGCTGTGAATCCTCGAGTCCGGAACTATTTTGCCCAAATCAGCGGGCTGGCAATGGGACAACGGACTAGCAGCCAACACTTGCCATAGCCTTTGTGTGCTAAAGTGGAAAGCCCAATAATCGATCTCCGCCCGTTACTCTATTCGTAGGCTATCAGTCATGTTTGTCGTCTGCTCAACCCAAGAGAAGATGGACAATGTTTTGAGCTGCTGAACAGTCAGTTCAGAGTACATAAAGTTCACTCGTGAGAAACCGAAAGCAAATTGGCTCCCATTTTCAAACGTTCAGCGTCAACCTGTCCAAAAACTCCTTCCATACAAAATGATACAGAAAGCCATGCAACAAAAACATCTTGGTTCATTACCTATCAGCTCATCCTTCACAACATTAAAACGCGCGCTTTTGAAGAACATGCTCCAAACAGCGATAAATGTGTGCACAAGGTAGAATCTTCAAGCTTGGCGCGAAAAATAGCCATCCTTTAATGGCATATCGGTAGGAGCTTCTCAGGTTAGATTTAGAGGAAATTTTTCCGCTCCAAACGGTAAATGTAGCGAAAATAAGGTTCGTTTTCCTGCTGCCTTTCATCTGTAACGAAGTAAGCACAGCTATTGAACGCTGCCTAAAAAGAAGAGCGGGTTTGGAGAAATTGGCAGCAATAGTTGAAGTACTTCCAAAGACAGCAAAGCGCCAATTAGTCCGCAACCGACTGTATGACCGTCTCTGCTAAAGCAATGTCTGCAAAGTTTGCCCAAAACGGCAGAGACGGCGACTGCATGAGATCGGGTATTAGAGACATTACCTGATCTCTTGCGAGGTGTGCGGCTATGAGTACATTAGCGAAACGGGTAGGCCACTATTACTCCATGTAAAAGAACACCTAGTTGGGTTACGCAACTCTGATCCAGAGACCCCACTAGGCACGCATAGGGACCAAAAACATGCTGGATCAATGTTCGGCTCAAATTCCGATCCTCGCACTTGAATCATAAACATCTGCGCGTAAAATTTGAGCCTTTTGGATACATAGCAAAGCCCAAAAATGACCGAAAAGAGGAGTGCCTCGTAATCACGCGTGACCTCTAACCATACCTCAGGCCGATCTTTCCGGCCTGAGGTAGGCTTGAGGATTTCGTCGTCTTTGTAAATGCCGTAAAATGATGACTAAGGCGTTCCTACTGGCAGTTCTACAGATAGGCAGGCTAATGCGTCCAAAGCTTTCAGTCGATTGAATGTAAGCAAATGCTGGAAAAGGGCTCACCCTCGCCTTCCTCATCATCTTGCTTCGTGATAGACCGCATAACTACAATAACACTTGTGTCACCCCTTTCGGCCTCATTATCCACTAAAATAAGCGGTGAATAATTTTGGCAATATGACGTCACTTGAGTTCCCTTCTACATTAGAATCGCAAATATGCGATGAAGAAGCCGCATTAGTGGACAGCATTTGACCCAGCAATCAGGCAGAATTGTTCGAGGAGACCACTCTTTCGCAAACAAACTTGCGGCCTTTTGCTCAAATGAGTCAAAAGGTGATGTTAGAGGTTTCTTTGACCGTATCTTGTGATCCTTCGCAGCTGAAACTTCGAATAAATAATAGAATCCTAGCTTTCTCTCTAGAGAGGGTTTGAGATTCGAGGGTGGGCTGTGCAACGGCAGAGATTGAGTGAACAACTTTTCCGTTTTCAGTTGCATATCATGGTGAGATGTAATCTCAGTCTTTTCTTATGACCTCGCGGAAAAAGTATTAATAGGTTTGAAAACCACCTCAGATTCCAAATTTTGATCGTATTACACCACTGCTATCGTTACAAAAGGTTTTTTTCCTTTGTAGAATACATTATCCAACTATATGGAAAAAATCTGATAAAAACGAGTGGGCTATATCAGTTTTTTGACCGGAAAGGTCAAAAATTATGAATGGGAAGAGCTATGAAGGATCATATGTTGTGGTAGTTAAATAGAAAATCGATAGGTATACGACAAAGTTGGAGCTTGAAGTTCTTCAACGTGAGCGATCAAACGAATTTTAAGGCGACAGTGGTTAAAAAAAAACGCAATGAACCGGCGCCTTGAAGGATTATTCTGGTGCTGTAGGTTCATAAGAAGAAAAAATCCTTATGGATTCTGTGGGTGTACTCCGTGTGATCCTTTTCAATAACGTTCTATGTGACCAAACGAATCCTGTGTAATTGCACCCAAAGGTTTTACTCATGGTCTAACGTCGTAGACTAGAGCTAACAGTGTGTGGAGTGTTGTGGTTGATTCCCATCTGATTAAGCGACTTTGTTGTGTTCTGGCTTCCCTAAGTCGGTGTAGTTAGAAAGCTTCCAACTTTGGAACAACTCTAGCATTCTCTAGCTCTTGTGGATCAGAGAAAGACGTGTCACCATGCTACTGATTTATAACAGAGGCAGCGACTGGTTTTGAATAAAAACGTCAGGCTTATTCTCAGCTTGGTGATCCTGCTGAGAGAGCTTACGCTGCACATCGCCATTCGACACTCAGAAGCACTCCTCCAGCAACAAAGAGGTGGTACGAAACGGCGGAAAAAATAACTTACTTTAGGCTAGAATCGGGAGTGTGTTTCTATTAAATTCTCCTGAAGAAAAAGGGGGTGGAAAATAAGTATGAGCCAAATAAAATCAATGATTTCTTCTGCAGTCAGTACGAATGCGTTGCGCCAGCAGATCCACCTCCAGTGACTGGCATGGCTATTTCGTCATACTAAACCTCACAATATCGCACAGGAAGGACCATAGCCAAACAGATTAAGTGGAGCGCAACCAAGTAAGTTGCCACAAAGTCGGCAGTTATCTTCGATAATCTCGCTGTTGTTCGTTATGTATAAGCTGCTTACGCTAGACGTCCTCAGGAAGATTGACAAATCATTAGACGATGAACAGCTATCCCAGATAGCGTGGTGAAATGTAGTAGTAGTGTGAAAATCCACCACCTACTTTCTGGAGGCGCTTTTCAGTTGAGATAGTATCATCAGTACATGCCCTGTATGATTAAAGATTTTTTGAGGGCTCTCAACACTTCTCTTATGAGAATTTCATTAGCAAGATTGAATTGTCTCCACTTCCACTTTTGCTAATCAATTTTCACAACGAATAAAGAGAGCATGTGTACGACAAACAGATTTGTTTATAATGGTTCATTGGCACCAAAAACACGAATACTTCCAAAGTTGGTTTATCCCCACAACAACACTCAAGGACTAAGACAGAAAGATGATGTAAAAGAGGAAAGACTAAAAATTGGTGGAAAAAGTCCTTTTACAAAGTCCTTTCACAAAGTTGTATAGTCAGTTTTAGTCACCATGAAAAGGGTAAATTTGTACCAAGCTTTGTAGAACCGCCGTATGAAAATGAACATCTGTTTACCTACGTGCGCTAAGAAATCCTCCTCAGTCTCTTGTGAATACGGAATATTCAACTTGGTTGTAACGATAGCACATAGGTTCTATTGGATTATAAACTTTACAAGTCTACATGAACCTATGCATTGGGGTTTAGTGGCTTACTGACTTCACGTGGTGAAAGTAGAAAGCAATCAAAGAGCTGCGCAGTTCACAGCTGTGTTTGTGTTTTAACTGACGGTTGTTATTGTCGAATAGAAATGCGATGAAGACGGGCTTGATGCCAGCATTCGAACCACTCTATTCATACCACGCATCGTTCGACCAATTTGCCATGATCTCCGTGATCTAAAAGATTCTTTTCTCAAAACGCTTTTAAAAAATAAATTTATCATGTATGTGTTCTCAATGTGATGTCTCATTTAATGCGTCTTATTATTTCGGTTAAATCGACTTCATCCAAAATTTTCTGTCCACCCTAAATAGCGGTATAGAGCAAATGTCTCTCAATCTAACCAAAAAAATCACGTCACAGAGCTGAGTAAAATACGATCCCAACGTTTTCGCTAGTCAGTAGCAGTAAAATTCATCGTTCCATTTATGGAACTGGAGTTTAACATGAAACTTTTCGAAAAGCAGAATTTCAAGAACTCTATACGACGTCGTACTTAGTCAAGTTGAAAATTCTTATGGAAAACTTTTCTGTCGTTATGTTAGCGGAATTTTAGCAGTTGCAGTTCAGTTGACGCAGTTGGTGCAGCTAAAGATTCCTCCAGTAGTCAGTATGCCAGCAACAATTTAACCACTCAGGACGAAATACATTCTGTTTTGTCCATATGTCGATTGAGAAACCGAAAGCACTGTCACCAATCTATCGTCACTGTTATAGGCGTTTTACGAACGTTGAATAAAAATGAATCAGCATTTCTTGTTGTTGCAGTTCCTTGCGCCTACAGTTCAATTGCTGATCGGCGATAAATTAGTCACAACATTGTACTTGCAGTTCCAATATGATCTTATACCATATCGGTGAATTTCACTCAGTGTAAAAAAGGACGATGACAGATACCAGCTGAAATTTCGTGCTAGTGCTTGAAATCTGAAGTCAATCACGGTCATTCAGAAGAGGCACAAGCACCACAGAATATCTTTTTGATTTCACCAGAATGAATTTATTCTATCATGGGTTTTACAACTCTTCCTGTTCACTGAGGCGCGCCATAGTTTTTTGCAAGGCAAGCGAACTGAAATATGATGGGCTACAAATACAACAAGAAAATGCAAGTTTGATGTGCGATGAAGGAGGTTTCACAATGGACTCAGCTCAGTGGAGCAATAAGCACACAGTGAAAAAAAATTGTGGTAAGTATCATGTAAAATACAATTAAAATGAAAACTATGACTGCGTTTGTAGAAACGTCGGTCTTCCAGACTTCCAACGCTACAGAAGTCAAACAAATAGGTTACGAAACCCATCCTCATTCATCGTACTCTGTGAATTTCCCACAAATGAATACCTTTTTTCCTCAAATAACACGAATTGTTTGGCTTGACCATTAAATTGGAAAAATAGTCGAACTGCGGCTTTGCCCGATATCCTCGTACTGCACCAGAGTTAGATTCTTTGTGTAAAGAAAGACTACAACATGAATAAATG
The DNA here is from genome assembly GCA_019055375.1 of Parelaphostrongylus tenuis. NCBI lineage: Eukaryota > Metazoa > Nematoda > Chromadorea > Rhabditida > Metastrongylidae > Parelaphostrongylus > Parelaphostrongylus tenuis. The sequence continues at coordinate 6,403 of JAHQIW010006625.1, forward strand.
TGAATTTTTGACACAAAAGCAAATATCGGACTGTGCAAAGTCATTTAGATTACAATACTAAGGCGATCAACCAAAAACATTATTCCAAGGAGCTGTAGAGAAGCGTAAATAAATAACAAACATTTACGGATGCTTGTTAAATCTCTCAAATGCAGTTTTTCTTCCAGCAGTAGGACATCTCTGAATGACTGACATTTCCTTCTTAACTGTTGACAATGCCGGTTCTTCTTATTGATTCCTTTGGAGCTACTAGACCACACGTAAAAGTGAAGCTTGATGATGGTGAAGCAGTCACAGATCTAGATTGATATGAAGAGCGGTATCCTGCTTTCCTTCCAAAAGTGATAAATACTAAGGACAAACTCTCGACAATTGGTCAATCGCTGAGAGATGTACCTATGTATTCGTTTTCGAATTTCAGTTTCGCTTGAGGGATTGAATGCATATTTGGGTCTTTGCAATGCCCCCACGGTGGCCCATCTATGTATAAGGTCTGTGCTGCTACCTTCTTAAACAAGTCTGTACTTCACCGACCCCACAGGGATCAATGGTTTAGTAAGCAATGAGCTCCAGACTGAACTATGGACCTGCGTGCACGATAGTGCACCCTTTAATCACTGCGCAACATGAGCGCTTCCAAAAGTGACGCTATGACAATACATCGTTGTGATGAAGTTTTTGACACTGCTGAATATACATATAAAAAAAGAGATATTCTTGAAGAGGTGAAAGGTTATTTTCATCACAAGACCACTGTCATGTGTGTTATAGTAGCAGATGCTCTTATGAGAGTAGTGAATCTTTCGAGCACAGTTTTGTAGAGCAATGTTTCTTTTTTTTGTTTTGAGAGATTGCGAAACCCATCGACTTTCAGTTAGCGTATCTCGATGGCGTCACCATGACTAATGGGACTCATATAGTAGTTTTACGGTAATCTACAAACAGCATTGCGTAATACTGCTTCAGCGTGCAAAAATATGGAATATGTGGCGAATTCACACGACTATTGAACTGATAACTTGCCAGAAGTGAATTTTTTCTCCAAAAGCACTTAGTTGTTTATTATGTCAGCTCATACAGAGCGCCGGAAGAATGTTGTTATGGAACAGCTCGCGATTAGCAATTCAAACTAATGCGATACCATACTGCTTATTCAATTTCACCTATGTGCAATATCTCTTCAAAAAACTATTAAATCGAAGTGCCGATTATGTTATCCCTCTGTCTTGTGCGATCAAACAGATTGTGAATGCTTGTCTAAGAGAATTTTGCTATCACTGAATTGATTGAAGGTTTCAATGATTCAGTCACTACCGTTATACAGTGCACAGCAAATGTTTTCTAGAAGACTTTCCTATACTCTTCTTTAGAAGTCACCTCTTATGAGTTGTTCTACTTTCTACAAGTAATCGTTTGTAGACACAAAATTCAGTCGAGACAGTTATTTTTCACAGAGGATGTTTAAAAAAACAAAACACGCCTTGTACAAACGAGATTTGCACTAGGTTACGGTTGTGATTAATCGCTGTCTCATCTTCATGAAATGTTGAAATGAATGTTTCAACTGATAGAGATGTAATGGCAGTTTTGCACCGTGAGTTTTTTAGTCAGCATATCTAGGCTCAAACACATCTTCATTGATCAAAACAGAAAACATTACATTCAACACATATTTGCTAATATGAAATTAGTTTGTTCATTGCTGCATCATAAAAATTCAAGCCCCACTCAATAAGCTCTTGGGACTGATTGTCTGCATCTTGTTGGCTGTGGAAGCGTTTTTTCCTGCAAGTTGTTGAGATATTTGAAAAAAGTGCTAGTTGGTGGACGTGAGGTTTGGCGAATATGGAGGATGAGACAAAACTGGCCAGTCCAACTCGTTCAGCTTCTGAAGCGTCTGCTATGCAAAGTGTAGTTGTCAGCAGGCTGTAATTAAACCGCAATAACTTTAGCACTAACTCTCTTTACCCTTCCATCTTTTTCGAATGGCAAAGGACTGTGGATGTCGACGTTGATTCTTCTGCAGCATATCTTGGATTTTTGCGGATCAACTATGAATACTTTTGATTGGTCGTTCTCAACTTTCCTTGGCGGCCCCTAAGTTCCTCGTCTTCCAGGTTCTCATCTCCTTTGCAAGATTTTTTAATTCACTATACATTTGCTAGAAGCTTCTGGGCTCAAATGAGCTGTTGATGTTGTAGGTTATCTCTGCTGCTTTGCGACCCATTATGAACCTTCGGTCTGGTACCGCATTTACTTTCGAACCAACCAGCATCTTTTCCTGAGTCTGTATCAAAATGATATATAGCAAACCCCTTTTCATTCAAGAATTTATCCCATTATCATGCGAAGGATTTTAGCAATTGGAATCCGCCATTACTTCTGGCATTAACGTAATACTTGAAATGCGATAATGAAATTTCAGGAATTAACTGTATTAAAACTGTGCTAAAATAATGCGCATAACACAAGAGACGATTTTCCAAGAAAAATAAATAAATAAAAGATAAAAAAACTACAAAAACATTTGAGCAGATAAAAAGTGGAAAACTTCGCAGAGAAATATAATTTTCAATTCTTTTCTCAATTAATATTTGATGTGACTCAACAATGCGCTGCTCTCAACAACGTCTTCAATAATGATGAACTCAATTCTCTATGAATTCCCAAGATAACCGTACTAAAGCATTTCATAGTGCAGAAATTTGGTTGACCCTACATGGATTTGTTGTCTAGTTTTGACGAATAGAACGCTTGCTATACCCGGAACTCAGTGTCACAAGCGCTCTGTACAATTGGACAGTATCGCTATCAGTGAGCTGTTTTGCCTGTCATACATTAATTAGCAGAAAAAATGATAGCTTCAACATACAAAAGTGTGCAATATCATAGCGCAAAAGTGAAATGGAGAGACTTAGACGACGTTTTGTAAGCATGTCGCGTTTTTCCCTTGAAACTTGGAACATTCAGAATGGTGGCAGAGGAAGAAGCAGCTTAGGTGTCAGTCCAATCGCCTTCTTAAGTTATGTTCCCTTACATTTCTCCATCAAAAAATTTTCAGCTGACTTTTAAATTCTGCAATCTGGCGCAATCCAACTGCTTGCCACTGCCATTGGAAGTTGCTTTTTTGAGGAGCAATTCCAGTGCAAAATTCGAATTCTCCACTAAAATCGCGAAATTACGTTTGTTTTGGCCCTTTCACTGCCTTCATCAACAAGAAATTGGACGAACTAAATAAGTGCGACTTTTGCTGCCAGAATTTTGGCTGAAACTTTGTTCTGCTTTTCCTACTGATTTATTCTGCTTGTGGGAAAAACGGTATTTTATGCCGCAGCAGCACGGCAGAAATGATTTGTTGCTTGTGTTGAAATTGTTACAAATTGCTAAATCCGTTCTTAAGCTACACACTTACAATGTATCTTGCTACTCAGAAGCTTGACGAATATTCTATCCCCTATAATTGATTTTCTGGATCCCGATAGATACATTAACAACCCTGATAGTCAATAAGAAGCGCCTTACGGCACGCCCTGGCCTGGCTATCCTCTACATTGCTAGGAGGTATCCTCGACCCAGTACTTTACGGCATTCGTATAAAAGAGTACGGAGAACGAAGTGAGTACTAAATTTAGTGGGATCGGCACAGTGAAAAAGCTGTGATACGAACGATACAAGGTGACAAAGTGAAGTGACCTTCATATATATGAAAACATCAAATTCAATGTGTCTTCAATTGTGTTTTATCATTAGGTGATGCCTTAAAATCTCAAAGGCAAGAACGTGTTGATGATCAGTGTGATAATATGGTTGGGAGATTCCATCAAATCTGGCTTTGACTTTCCTGCTAACCATCACTGCAGTGTTGGGATGTGAAACATTTCCAGGTGTTAAATAGAAATTTGGGTACTGTTCTATTATGGCGGCGCCACTTGGAGCCTTGCGGTAAAAGCGTTTATTATTGCTGTTATCTGGGAAATGTACGATTATCTGATGGCTTAAATCAAGTAAATTTTAAGCGCATGATCTTATTTCTCAATTGCTTGTTTCTAACGCCCTACCTCTCAAATGAGATTTTGTTTTACATTTGAAGATACCCGAGAGGTACTGTTCTATTATGGCGGCGCCACTTGAGGCCTTCCGTAAAAACGTGTTTTGGCTTGCGAGACGTTTTTGTGATTTGTCTATAGCTCAAATCAAGTGGATTTTAAAGGTATATTTCATTTCTCATCTTGCTTGTTATCAACACCGTATCAGTCAAAATGATTTTGTTCCACATTTAAAGAAATCTCGCCTGGTAAAAGTTTTTTTGTAACAAATTTTAACCATTAGATAGAGCAACTTTTCATGATTAAGATACGTGTTTGCTCTTTGGTATTGCAGCTGTACAGACACCCTAGCTGACTAGAAGTGCTCACTGAGTGTGAAACCCCAATATCTTTTGGTCGCTACAAAGCTAGATGATGTCCTTTTCGGAAAGCCAAATGTATCGTTATGATCGAAAAGATTTTTGTTAGCAATGAAAAATTCATTACAACAAAGCTTTTATCCAGCAAGAAATCTTCGAATAAGCAACAAAATATTATTCGACTGACACGGGCCAAAAATAAGCTATTTGAGAAATTTAACTTGCCATTGAAATTTCAAGTGGCGCCGCCATAATAGAACAGTAACCAAATTTGATTTTCTACCTGCGAAGAGAAAAGAGATTCAGGCTAGGTTTGTATTCATTTTCCTCTCAAAATTTGAAGAGTTCAAAAAGGTGATAAGAAGAGGTAACCTAGGTGTCATTTGATCACCTTCTCAGAATATCTCTTCTTACTTCCCCTTTTCAACGGACTTTCCATCAACTCAAAATGCACAGTCTAGAGAACCTGCTCCTCGTAGTACTATTGTCATGATTAATTCTTGAGGCATGATTTGAGTGCCGGCATCTATATCAAGTTAAATTCTCAGATTCGTTCAAATTGACAGCCATATTGCTTCCGTCGGTGAAAAATTAGAAAAGCTAGATAAATCTAATTTTTTCTCCTAAAACTTCAGCGAGAGTAGTATATTGGCTTTTTGAACGATAGCATAGTTCACATCTTTATGCATAAAAGTGCACGGTATAAAGAAACATTTTGTTCACTTTGAATCTTCCTACACGTGAGAGAAGTGTATTCTTATTCCGCAGGAGCAAAACAGAAATGGTCTACTGCATATCAGAGAAATTTTCCTTTGCTAAACTCTTCCTGAAGCAAACCCTTACGTGTATCATCTTAGCATTTGAAGTATGCCGAGCCACTCTGTTTCATTAACTTATCTTCGCCCTGATTTGACAAAACGAAATCGTTAGTTTTCAGCTGTCTTCGAGAAAAAGTGTTGCCGGAATGAATCCGCTGTGGATGACTAGCCCCAGTAACATGGCGAAGCTTCCATCACATCTGCTTCGAATTTCCTGCTAACTACCACTGTAGTGTTGGGATGTGGAACACTTCCGCACGACCAGGTACTAGATAGAAATTGGTTTCCGCATATGAACATTTCAGACCTATTGTTGTGAACTTCACTTTAGATACATTTATCTAGTAGTTTATTATAACTTAATGAAGTAAAAATGTGCATATTTAACTACTCATTTTATCACTTATTCTTTTTCCTACTTTTTAGCAGAGTTTTATATCACAAGTTTTATGTGTTATATAGAAAATTCATAAAAGTTCAGTTATAACTTATCAGCTCCAAGTCTGTGAATTTCAGCAGCGATGAGAACATGGAGGTTCAATGTGACCGGCTTCAGCTTGCCAGTGGCAATGGCGTTCTCCACTGCAGCGGATGTGCAAGCACAGGTTCCCGGTATTCCACCAAATTTGAATTCTGCACAAGCATTCGTAAAGCATCTTGTAATGCAAGGAGTGAGTTCACAATTCTCAAAAAAGAAATTTTTTGAGCGGAAAAGCATAGATAGAAGACTTCTCGAATTACTTTGAATGCATTGTCAAAAGCGCCTCGAAAACGTCTCTAGTCAACGAAAACTTTGTCAGGTGCTTGACGTTCTTGAACAGCAGGGACGTGCTGCTGGTCTTCCCGATGCTATAATCACAATCATTTTGGGTCAGCTCGCTGTCAACGTTCTGTACACACCGCTAAATTGCCCACCTCGCTAATGTTGATTCAACAGCAAACTGTAAGTTTACAACTTTCATCAGTATCGGGAAATTGCATGCAAACTTTGCGCATGGATTTGTAAAACTCACATAACAGTGAAGTTTGTACTATTTGAAGAGGTTCTTGAGGAGTAATTTAGTCATCCGATGGCGTAATTCTACATAAATCGTTCTATGACTAGAGAAAGAAGTCGGGATATTAATAATCATTCATGGTATCGACTGTTTTTAAAGCCTCGCAATAAATATTCAAAATTATTTCAAGAAAGAGTGTTCAAAGCCTAAGCGAAGTTGGTGCGTCAGGGCCATACACCAGTGTTTCGGAGGTCTCGTCGCCCTTCTCGTCAGTGACCAAACTCCCCACATTAAGCCCTGCATTGTAGCAAGAAGGGAAGCGTATGTGGTGACGGCCAACAGTGTACAATGACACTGGTCCATCACCACCTCCCAGTCGATGGATCTCGGCTGATAGAACAAATTAAAACATCGATGTATGGCTCTGGTGTACCCACCTCGCTCAGGCTTCAAACATTCTTTTTTGCAATAACCATCGCACAACTAAAACGACTAATTATCGACTGATGAGACCGCCAAGGCGAAACACTTGTATCGGGCTACTTAAGTCAGCCCTTATAACCGAACACACGACATTCGTCGCATAAAAATGATATCTGGCGTACTGAAAATGTGAGCTGGTGGTATAAGTGTAGAATGTGTCGTCGTTGCCTACTCTTAGTATAAGGGACTGAAGCCCCCAAGAGGATTGGCAAAAGACGAGAAGGGTACCGCCTGAGCATGAGACCGTCAAGTTTGAAATACGTGTATCGGGTTCTTGAATTAGGTCCTTATAACACAGCACATGACATGCGTGGCTCAACAATGTTTATCTGGTATATTGGAATTAGAGCTGTGCACTTGGGAAAACACCGAGAAAACAAAGGTATGAAAAACCATAACATTACTCCTTGTCTGAGTTCCCAATAAAGCTAATGCTGCAAGAAGTGTTTGTTGTAACTATGCGAAATAACATGATGAGAATGACCTGATTGATACCTCTAACTACCACTCCAATTATTTTATTTGAAGAGATTTCTCGCATTTGACCAAGTTTATGCTGTTTCTGAAAATTTTTACTGAAACATTTGGCTATTTGATGCAGTATTTCTAGACGAGCCATCCTATTGTTGAAAAAAAAATTATTGCTATAATACAAAAGTCGCCATCAAAATCAACATTTTTTCTTTGTCCATCTTCGCAGTAACATTTAAATGAGAGAAAAAGTATTTATGCAAGATGCAATGGCGACGATGAGACGACTTGTGTCATCTTTGGCAAACACAGTCACGAGAATATGTCCACCAGCACAGCGCGGAACTGCGGATGATGTGCATGCCAATGACTGGCATGCTTCTCATGCCCGTTCCCCCCAGCACTTATCAATTCAGGAACTCTTACGGTTCTGAATGAATTTTTGATTTGTTTTGTAGAACTCTGTTTTGAGGCAAAAGCAATCTGTTTAGACCTCAAACATCATCATGGCGAGTTTGGAGCAGGAGATGTGGCAAAATGTAGTTAACAGAGTGCTTCGAATGTTGCACTAGGTCCGTTTGGAACTCACTTTGCTACAGCAGTTGTCACCGTCACCTAATAGGGGGATACAATGAACAGCATTTCAGATTAAATTATCTACTTATGTGACTTCTTATGCTCTAAACTTGCAGAAGAAATAAATAGGCATTCTGTTGAGTGTTGAACAGTCCAAGATTATTTTGGGCATCGGAGCTCTCTGATATCTTCAAATACATCACCAGCGTTTGTTAATGCTTAACTTGTGTCAGGGGAACTAAAGATTTGGACTTTCTCTGCAAGTTTCAGAACCCAATCTTATGGCTGGAAAATAACCGTATAAAATTAATCTACCACTATGGCATTGTAGCAGAACTTACTCCATAACCCTATAATTAAAATTCCATAAAATCCTCCGTTAATCGAGAAATTGTCACCAGCCGTCGAATAGCCGGCATCCTGAGCTACATGCGAGATGAAAAGCATATCTAAATGAACAGAAGGCCGCCAACATGATTTTTTGCCGATTCGCAACACACTGAAAATACGCACGACCTTCAGTAACTGACCAATCAATTAGTAATGATCAGTAGAATCCGTGAAGCTGGTTCGGGAAAGCCACTTCTAATGGATATGAATTTGTAACCCCTCGGCTTAGATTTAGAGGAAACAGTACACCTCCGAGCGAAAACTTGAATGAAGGCAAAGTCCCGTTCATCCGTCCCGTTCTTTTTAAATGAGATTAGTACAGCTATAAAACGCTATTGGAAAGAGCAGGTTTAGAGCAATCGGTGGCTCTTATTGAAATACCACCGAATACTTAAGAACGCCAATTAGTTCGTCAGCCGTCTTATATAACCGTCTCTGTATTTTGAAAGATCGTAAAACATGTCCTAACGGCAGAGATGGTCATTGCATGAGAGTAGGTACATCTACCTAATCTCTTACAAAGCGTGTAGCGATAAATATATTGGCGAAAGGGTAGGCCGCTCTATGCCCGCATAGAAGAATACCTAGCTGACAAGCGTCATAATAGACGAAACACCCCACTTAGGGGCGCATGGAGAACAGAAACACGACGGAAGTGGATGTTGAGATTGAAGTCACCATCCTTGCGCAGGGACAGAACATTAGCACGAAAAATACTAGAAGCATCTTTGGATTAACATCACCAATCCAGACTATGAAGCGCAGGGAGGAGTGTCTCGTTATCACTCGTGATTTGAATCAGTACATGAGACTGTTGTTTTGATGGGTAGGGTGCATTATGAGCCTATGTGATCTCCTTCCGGTGATCTCCACTTGAATCATTCAGTGAACACATATAAAAAGCGGTGAGTATGTTAAGAGTTGAATTTGTGCTTGATGCGATAAATCTAGGTCTGGTGATCTTTTCTAAAAGAGTAATGGAGGTGTTTGGACTGATTGGATTGCGAGAGAATTTGACCTTTCCAAACGCTGATGAAGGCGAACTGTCGAACGTCTGCTGTCAAGTAAAGATTAACAACACCTTGCGTTTGGCTTAAAGAAGAAAATCAGAAAGAGAGTGCAACAAAATTATCAGATTCAATGAAAAGTATGCCAAAGCTATTCCCGGCAAAATAGAAAATTTACAGGACTTTTTTCCGCACCCTATTTATATAAAATGTGACCTCTAGCTGACATTACCTCAAAATTCCATAGATGAAAGTGGTCTGTGCTGAAAATTAGTCGCGTGCGTACACTTTTTTCGTCGATTTTCGTCAAGCCTACTTTTTTTCTTGCCTGTGAACTTCTGTTTTTTTTTTTTAATTTGAATAGATACTTTTTCCTCTAGTGATCATGAAAAGTCGAAATAACGCGTGCTTGTCCGTCTTTTCATGTGAAAATTAAACCGCTCTTTTCTGTAAAATATTAGGGATCCAATACTTTATCACGACTCGAAAAACGACGTAATTCAGAGAAGGACGTTTTTAAAAGAATTTCGATGCTCCTCATGGTTATACGAATTGATCTGAATATACTGTTCTATGAATTGGATTATTGAGACTACTGATCTCTTGTGACTCGCTCAGATGTGAGCCTTCTTCAAAGGACAGTTCACTTTCATCACACTAAAATATTAGATATCGAATTATTTACTCGCTTCCAACTCAAATCAATCTTTTAGAATGTTTGCAATGAGCGAGGTTGACCTCCTTTAACAAGTATTATGCTTATTTACTGCTAAATTGGCTATATAAGTGGTGCAATTCAGTTAGGCGGCGACAAATTTTTAAGTTGGTCTCATTCGCTGGACAGGAACTCTTCATAAGAGTGTTCGTGAGATATCCAATGATGTAGAGTGAGCCACCTGACGCAAACGTTTTGCACACCACTCTACATCATTGGGTGTATTGTAACATCATACCAACGTAAGAGGCGTCAAATAAAAATATATTTCGAGTGTTAATAATCATTTGAAACCTTGAATCTCTGGCTACAACTGCACGTTCTTGCCCTTGCCACGCCCCTCGCTACGGTCTCCTCCTCATTGGATGGCCTGTAACCAACTACCGACCGTAAATGTAAGCCCGATCTTATTTGCTCTGCTAATCCGTATTACCAGAAACAAGTACGTCGGTTAAATCAGGAAACATTAAGCTATCGGATGATAATAGTCTAGAAAAGGAGCTCTATTCGGTGAGAATTTAAGCACTTTTTAAAAGTATCTAAAAGGGCCTTTTCAGGAAGGCAAACACCATTTTGAGTTTTTCATAGCTTATGCTATAAAATGAGTATGAGCACTCTAAGGAAGGATTTTGTCGAGCGAAATACAAGAGAGATAAGGAAGAACAGGTGTACGTGTGGAAACATGATTTTTTCAGATTCTGCAGCGCTATAAAAGGGTATTTTTCAAAACCGACCACGTGTGTACCTAGCCAAGATTGAGGCTTTCGAATCAATGCGAACACTCTTACGAAAAGTTTCCTGTCCAGCAAGTGACATTGGCTTAAGTCGCCTTCTAACAAGATTGTAGCCATAAAATTATTTCATTGAAGTGTTTTAACAGAGATTATTACACTCAAAGTTCACGCGTGGAAATGAAAAGATTTTGAAATATGTCCAGTTCAACATCAGCTTGAAAATCGTGGAAATACAGGTGTACGAAATACACGAAGGTTTCAGTGTGACCGCTTCAGCTCGCCCAGTGGCAATGGCGTTCTCTACAACACCAGCAGGTGCAGGCACAGGCTCCCCGGTATTTTCACCAACTTTGAATTCAGCAGAACCATTCGTGAAGCGCCTTACAATACAGGGGTGAGCTCACGTTTCCTAGGAAATAGTGTGTTTCTAGAAGCATAGAAGAAATTCCTTATTGATTTTCGTCATCACTTTGATATTCGAGGTATTCAAATGAATGTGCATATTTACTTTTTGGAAATAGTTGGAAAAACTCTGTCTGCGAAAGAAACCTTTTTCTTGAGGTGTTTCGGACGTTTCTTGAACAGCAAGACGTTGCCGCTGGTCTACCTGATGCTATAATAGCAACCATTTTGGGTCAGCTCGGTGTCAACGCTCTCAACTACGACCACTAAATTGTCCAATGGCTATGGTTAACTCAAAGATGGACAGTAAGATGTCACTTTCATCATCCATCCGGAGAAGTTCTATGCAAATCCGGAAAGAAACAATACGTAAAAATGTAAAAATCGTGCTACATTTTTTGCTTCTTTGCTTCCTTGCATCGTCTCGTTCGAGAAAAGCTGAGGATAGTTGCAAAATGCTCAGGAGACTTACCAACCCCTGATTTTGGAATTTTTCATGATCATTTTTTGTGAATGACTAGGATACTCGAAGATGCCGTAAAAATTTTTAATTCCGCAAATTCTTCGGTGCATTCGCCTTCACCTGAGCAAGGTTTGTTTAAGTGGAATATCAACAGCCTCAGCCAGAGGTAGCACAGCAAATGTGAGCACCCAGAATCAAGAATCCACCAAGAAAAATTTAGTATGTGTTCTAATTCGGACTGTAATCATAATTATGTGAAAGCTTCTTTTTACAACTCACTGGGTCTATGCTATTAAGAAAATTATCTCTGAAATGTTGGGATGAGGCGCGGCAGCCGAGTGGCTAGTGATGCTCGGCACGTCTTTACGCGGAGTTATTCATTCACCTCCCTCATCACTTTCCGGAATCAATAATGCAATACCTAGGAAGCAGCTCACCCAAGTTATCTTGGAGAATTGCAACAAAATGTGCTCAAAATATGTTCGATGTTCGTAAAGGGAAAATTTCTCAAGCAAAGCAATGATTGCGAGAAACGGATCGAATGCTAGAAATGCTGGCTTCCCGCGCAGTATAGAAAAACTGACATGGGTCAAATAAAGTGATAAAGCAATATGATCTCTATAATTTCAATACGCCTGACACTTATTTTTGAGCCAACATGTGGTGTGTTGTGGGCACTAATACATGATGGCTCGAAAATAATTATAAGGTATATTGAGATTTGATCGTGGTGTCAAGGAAATACTCGAAACGAGGTCTCTGAAATGATTCGTATATTTCAGCACAAGCCATTCTACCGTTGAAAAAAAACCAACTTGTAGCAAGCAAAAATCACCAGACGAAACTATAATTTTCGCTTTGGCTGACTTCTCAGTGAACGCAAACGTTTTGACTGAAATAGTTTGCTGCAGTTATGCAAGATAAGACGATAACAATCTGCTTGGTCTTCCGCAGCACAGTCACGAGAATATTTCCGGTAAGCTATGTGATGAAACGCTTTTCATGCCCATTCTTCCTCACCACTTATCAAATTCAGGAAGCTAACACGGTTAGACTATTGTTTTTTTTTCTTTCTGAATAACTTCGCCTGGGAAGCAAAAAGTAATCTGTTTTAGATTTAAAACCTCATCATGGGCGATTGGAACAGGGAGATGTGGCAAAGTGTAGTAAGCAGAGTGCTTTGAATGATTACCATTGGTCCCTTAGATCGCACTTTGCAGCGGCTGTTGCTAGTGTCCAACAAAAATGCGGGGCACAGCTGTGCAATATGCGAAAACAATTTATCACTTGTTTATCTACTACTTTTCCATTGATATATATTTGTTCTTGCTCATTTACATTTGTGCATTACTTATTTTGCATGTTTACTTGCTTTGTCTGGATATATTCTGTATATTTATGTCTATTCGGTATTTTCTATTTGTTCGCAAGAAATTGAAAGAAACAAACCCTCAGCGATTTTGCATTGCACCTCTAGTAATCATTCGAAAGCATAAATCTCTGACTACTGCGCTACTTGGCCGCTCTTTAAAAAAACCTTTATATAACACTTTGAAAGTGTGTTCTTTTCACAGGACAGAAGCTCTTCTTTAGACTATTAGTAATCACTCGATAGCTTAAGTTTTTGCGATTGTAAAGCTGTGCATATTTTCTGGGAAAACCGCTCCATTGTAGTGTAGCAGAAAAAATGAGATAAAGTTTCACATGCGCGAGGCGTCCGTTTTTGGCTAGTGTATGGGCTGGATGCATGGTGACCGTAAATTCGATGCGGCGGCTGCACCACCGATCGATCGAATACGTTGGCGCGTCATATGTAAAATGCAGTTTCTTGTTATTCAATTAAGCATTTGTCTCCGTTTCACAAACTCCTGATAAAGAGCGTAACTGTGACAGTAGAAGGTTTTCTCTGTACTTGTCATATGTTCTCGTGCTTTCAGTGAAGTAGTAGTGAAAATGCGCTGCCGATGTGGAGCACAAATTTATTCTGCATTTTACAGTGTTTATAAAAGGGTTGTACGGAAAAACGGCTACTAGCGCAGCAACCAGAGATTTAACTTTTCAATTTTTCCATTCACACTCTCATAAAATAGTTTTGGTCGAGTGAACGGGTCGTTTCTTCATTTATCACCGTCTAAGGAAAAGAACCGTTTATTCTATCTATTCATCTACCTATCAGTGCCTAAGAGATGCGCGCACTGCTCCATCATAAAGGCACCGTTTTGCCATTTTGAAACGCTTTTCGGCCATAGTAGTCGTCACCCGTCACCTAATTCGTGAGCTTGATAGTATCAGCGTGTTCAGAAATAAGAATAACAGTATTCCAGAATATATCATCCACATAATGATGTTTGTATACTGTAGCCTATGTAGCGAAGAAAACGAAAATGTTAGGTAATGTTGTATAGATAGGGGGCAATATGGTAGCAGAACGCGTTAATATCTCAAATTGCATCGTCAACGCTTGCAATATACTGTACGTGCGAGGGGAATTTGAACATCTCTATATCATTTTCATTTTTTGAAGTTCAATACTGATGCACTTACGGCAGAAAAAAATGTTCTATGGAAGTCACATCAGCGACTATGACAGACAGCAAAGTTTTTCTCTGTAATATTACAGGTTGCAAACTTATAAAATACTCTAATGAACAAGAAATTATCATCAGTAGCAGATAAAACTAGTCTTCGCCCAGTTAAATAGATGTGATAAAAAAAAGAAGAATGGCTAGCTGAATACGGAAGACTGACAAGATATTAGTCACATACGGTTGATCATGATACACCGAAATTACATATCACATCCGTTGATTGACAGTTCAATCAAAAATAATCATGAGTCATTCGAGAAAGCATTTTCTGGGTGTTAGAAGTGGAAGAAAATCTTAGTTGACAGATGGATGTTTGGTACCAAATACAGGATGTTGAGTGATACTGAGAAACTCTGACCTCGAGAAGTGCTGAGCCTGTATCTAATCCTTATCGAGCGCTTGCTAATGAGTGCACTACGAGACCTCCCTCTGATATCACCCTTTCTACGATTCAGCGTATCAAGCTGCTAGCATTGGCCGTTAACAGGTCTCGCCTAGTAAGCACGTATAGGCATAAAACCAAATGAGCGCTGCTTCAACTCCCGCCTGAGGTTTTAAGGTGCATATCACTCAGCGTTTTCGGATTATATGGCCATAACTTCATAGTACTGCTACAGAAGAGGCCAAACAAGAACTGTTGTAGATTATAGCGCTATTATGAATGGTAGATACGGTAATCATCGCACATTGTGGTTACGTTCGACTTCCATGGATTGACGATTCATTTGATTGTGCTCGCAGATATTTTTGACAATGATTTAGTTACTGAAATTTTTTGTTAGGAGTGAATGACACTGTCTGGTGTAAAAGTCCTGGTAGGCGTTGTCAACAAATTTAACCTAATAAAGAAGTTGAAAATACACCGAGAAGCCTGCATCTCTCAAACAGCACGTTATGTGCCATCGTCGCGCGCAAGTTTTTCAACGCGGACGCACGTCAGAGAACTACTACATCCATCACTGTAAAGCTCTTGATTTCGCTGCGGCGATTCTGCTCTCGTAATGTAGAAATTGTCGTGTGCCTTAGAGTTAAGACGTTTCGTGCTCCACAAAATTCCGCGTAGGGATTGTCATCGATCTGAGACGTAAATCCAACTATTCCTTTCAAAGTACTTATTGAACACGTTCTTAACGTTTATGTAACAACCGTGAGTGTTTTGCACAATTTTGCTACATTTGCCTTTCTTTAACTATTCTGTTGCTTTCACTTCTTTCCCATAAGCTATTTCGGCGAGTAGCAATTACTGAAAGCGTACACATTTCGTTCCGATCAATTTTTTGAGCGTGAATTTTTCAAATCGGCTAGTTTGGAGTGCCCTAAAAAGTCCCTATGTACACACTGTAATGCAGAATTTACGCGTTGCCATGACTTACTCAGCACTTGAATTATATTCTTGCTTAATGGTTTTGCATAGCTACAGCATGAAGACTCATATGAGTGGTTTCATTCATTCTGAAATGTCTACTCTAATGAATTCACGTATTAGTTGACAGCGGCAACTGCCGCAGCGAACTTGCTTTCAAACGGACCCAATACCAACATTTAAAGCATTCTGTTCACTACATTTTGCACACATCTTCCTGTTCCAAGTGGCCATGAAAATATTTGAGTTCAAACAGATCGTGTTTCCCTCAAGCGAAGTTGTGCAGAAAATAGGGCGATTCAGACCGTAAGGTTCCGGAAATTGACAAGTGCTGAGGTTCAATGGGCATGAAATTCATGCCACCAGCCGTCTCACCCATTACCACTGGTGCCCGTCCTCTCTTGCTGCTGCCGCTGGTGTGGTGGCCATGTTGTCGTCACTTTGTTATCAACGACGACACAGGTCCTCATCATTATTTGTTGCTTAACTTCAACAAACCTTGTTTATCCAATGGTCCAATGCTGGGGGAGTACACACAAAAGTGTTACAGCGCTTTCAGGTGATCTCCAGATTTCTCGACTGTTTTTCATCAATAAAAAGGTTCGTGTAAAACATGCTGCATCAAATACCCAGATAAACTCATAGATAAGTTTTCCAACAAAATATACAAACTTGGTCCTTTGCAAGTTTACGTCCTTCAATGAATAAAATTAGAGCGCTCAATGCAATGCAGATCGAAATTCTTTATCAGGTGTACACCTCATCTACGATTTCGCGGGCATTAGAATTTCTTCTGTACTCATGGTTTGAGCATTCTACAAAAATCAATGCGGCTCTGAGTAAACGAAGAAACCGGAGCCGCATCTTGGGTAAAATCTCTGCATTAACATAGTGATTGACCATAAGTTAGGCGAAATATTACTGGAGGAAACAAAAAAAACTGTGTATTTCCTAACAGATTTGTGCCATGTTCGGTTCTGCTTCGAACGTAAACCGATCTAGAGTATTATTGACGCATGGCGATTTTCGCAAAATTCTCGCGTGTAGCCTATGGAAATACCGAATCGATGTTGCAAACTCACAAACATACATGATATTATACCTTTATTTCGAGTGCTTTAATTAAGATCACGCTCAAATTCAATATATCCTTCATTATTATTTGAGCCCAACTTGTCATGTGGTCTGGTAGGAGCTCTGTACAGCCCGATACACGCTTTCTGTCCTTCGAGACTCCTCAGTCGGCAGAACCCGTCGTCTTTCGATATTTTTATAGTCAGTTCTCCCGGGAGCTCTGCACCTTTACAGAGAGTTATCAGAGAAGACAAACTTTAGAAGTAAACACTCAAAATAAAGGTATATGTGATAAAAATACCAACCAAAGAGCAATCGAGTGCGCAAACGCTCTGTGTAAGTGAAAATTTCGCTTGACATAGAGTTGTAAGAGCGTTCGTCTTCGATAACTCTTTGTAGAGAGCTGAGCTCCCGAAGAGAATGACTATAAAAATATCGAAAGACGACGTGTTCTGCCCGACTGACGAGTCTGTAAGGACGAAACACGTGTATCGAGCTGTGCAAGAGCCCTTACCAGAACACATGACAAGTTGGACTCAAATAATAATGAAAGATATACATGATAAAGTTGGGCCAATTCTAAGAATGTGACATTGTAGTGGTGTATAGAAAACGTGGTGCTGTCCCAAATGATTGCGATTACAGCATCAGGGAGACGCAGCCAGCACGTCCTTACTGTTCAAGAACGTCACGATCACTTCTGACGCGAATTTTTCATAAGACATAAGGATGTGTCTTTAGGGTATACTTGTATAAGTTATGTACAACCATCTTGAAATTTTTGCCATTACATTGATGACTGGCTATTAACCCCTACGTATCGTCTGGGACACGCTCGGACGCGGCGAGCTGCCCGGTGCCGAGCGGTTGGTGATGCAGGCTATTGGGAAGGTTTGTGACTCAATCTCCTCCCACGGCCCTTCACAGCAGGTCTTTTGGTGTTATTTTTAGTGTTGGTTGACATTGAATGTTCTTCTGTAGACCGTAACTGCATCAAAAAAGCGTTCAGTTGTCCTACAAATCTGTTACTTTCCCGATACGAAACATAAATTCACAGAGTAACATAGCAGATTCACTTTTTTGCATTTTTCGACCATGTTATACGAGTAGCACTCGAAACAAATATTTTACTGCGTACAATGCAGCCGCATTCCCGGATTGATTTTATGTGAACAACGTGACCGTTGTGTTGAGTGCGACAAAAAGTTGTCTTCCGCCTCTGCCTGAAGCAACGTTATCAAATATTTGGATCAATCAAAGGCCAAAACGAACTGAAAAATATATAAAAAATATAAAATATAATAGAAAAAAGAATTAAAATGAAAGGACTGAAAAACGACGCGTTTTGCTCGACTGACGAGGCTGTAAGATCGAAATAAGTGGTATCGGGCTATACAAGAGCTTTTAACAGACCACATGACATGTTGGCTCGAATAATAAGGAGAGAAGATCCCTTGAAAGTTGAGCGTGGTCTTAAGAAGCACTCTCCCCCGAAATAAAGGTACAGTGAAAGATTGTCTGCTGGCGTCATTAAAAAACTGTTGTATTTACTCTGCTCGTCCTCGAGCGACCACTCACATGTATCTTGCTAGATTTAAAGTGTGACGGGCATTTATAATCACATGAACTAATCTTTATATGAATCCAAACTGCCTAACAATCGTTGTTTCTTCAGATGTTCGACCAATAAGTGATGACATCTTAATTTTTAGGAAAGTCTGTTAAGAATGCCTAGCTCGGAGACCTTGAGGAACGCTTCATCAAATCAGCTCCCTACTTTCCTACTAACTATCGCTGAAGTGTTGGGATGTGGAACATATGCGGGGAGGGCCAGGTATTAGTTAGAAAGGCTGTTCCTGTGATGTAAACATCTTGCAAATCATAATTATATAATTGTAAACCTTGGCTAAGTTTAGCATCTACCACTTTATCCAACTCGAACTGTAGTAATCCCAAGGGACGACCTTCGTAAAATTAGGCGTTATTTATCAACAGTTGACCTAATTTGATCTGAATACACTAATTTATGCGTCAGACAATTGCGACTTATTAGTAGCTCGCGATGCGTCCATGGCATGATCTGTACTTCAACGACACTTTGATTTTTTTGACCTAAAATGGAGTCTAATGGAGTTTATTATTTTCACGTTTTATGCTCTAAATCCACAATTCGTGTGAAGTACTTCCGAGAATTTAGTTTTAAAAATAAGCATAAAATATACGCTGCGATGAGGACATAGAGGTTTATTGTACCGGGTTCAGTTTGCCAGTTGCAACGGCGTTCTCTAAAGCAACACCTGCGCAGGCTCAAGCTCCGGTAATTCACCAAGTTTAGGTTTAGCAGAAGCACTCGTAAAGCATTTTGTAATACAAGAGAGTGAGCTCACAATTCTGAAAAATGGATGTTTCTCCAGTGCAAAAACGTGGATAGGAGCTATTCTTTAACCACTAGCGCACTGCCACAAGCCAAGGCGCAGCACGTTGGCGAGCACACCGTAGTACTGAGTGGTTATGTGGTACAGGCAAGTGGAAAGAAGATTAGTGGCTTGAAATTCCTCCCACAACGCTTCAAAGCAGATTTCATGGTGCCATTTTTTTGTACTACGCTTTAATTGTTTTTCAGTTCTGTTATACACCATATTACAACACACCGCAGACCACTCGTAACAGCGTAAAACTACACGAATAGATAGTGTATTTATCTCACTTTCTCGGAAACCTGCAACTTTTTAACAATACATATGGACATCGACCTTATTTACATATATCAATTTATACATATAGAACAGAACAAACAATAATGCTAAATACAAAATCGAGAACACTTACCTTGATTAGCTGACGGCGAGGTTGGTAAATTAGTCGTAAAAGTTCGGCTGGACGTTTCGGCGATCCGCCTTCTTCAGAGCCTGGACGTATGTAGTATTAGTCTATTTGAATGATTCGGATGGTCTTATTTATATGCTGCCTAGGTCAAGTTAGAAGATCAAACGAAGAAAGGGCGCGAGATCTCGTGTGATGGTGACGCACTCGTCCTTCCGGTTCATTTCGGGATTTTGGGCGTTTATCCAAAATGCCTCAAGAGTCTTGCGCGTGGATGTTTTGATTCCTGCGCTAGGATTGTGACAGTCACATCAAAATCGTTGTTGTTGTGTTTTTGTGCCCTATGTAAACCTAAAGGTTTCGTTTTATCTATTTTAGATTTACTATCTAGATGTTCTTTTATGCGGATGAAAAGTGGTCTACCCGTTTCGCCTATATATTCTTCCCCGCATGTTTTACATGTTAGTAAATAAATTGTGCCCGATCTCATACAATCCCCTCTTTTCCGTTAGGGCAGATCATACAGTTTTGGTGTTGCACAATCGATCATAAAGTCTATTGCGGATCAGCTGATGGCGTAGGGTGGGAGGTGGGATTTCAATAACTACCACGGAATTTTCAAGACCGCATCTTTTAGGCACCTTTTAACCGCGCTACTAATTTCGTTTGATATAAATGGCAGTTTGAAGGAACTTTATTCAGGTGCGGAGTATTGTTCTTTCGGGACCTAATTCCACTTTTTGAATATTCCCAAGTAGCAGATGTTTTGTAGCCGTTGGAAATGGCAATTTTTCGTGCCAAGTCTAATGATTCGTTCCTTTCCTCTTCTCCTGTGCACACATTTTTAGCCGTTCGAAACATGTTTTTAATTAGCGATTTTTTCATGTGTGAAGGATGAGAGGAAAGGTGATTGACCAAAATGTTTTGTTACTTGGTTTTCGATACCATTTGTACTATAGCCACTATCCAAAAGCTTTACTTGGATGTTTAAGAATGGAAGCCAGCTCCCGTTTGGACTTTCTCGCGTAAATTTTATATGCTCTGACTGTCGTTCAAGACTTCAAAACATTTGTCCATTTCCTCTTGTGTGGAACAGACAATGAAAACAATCGTCTATATACCGGCAGTAGAGCAATGGGCGGTGAACGAGAACTGGAGCTTCCACCTTATAAAAAAGCGATGGCAAGACTAGGTGCTAAACGTTGACCCATGGCTAACCCCCTGAGTTGTGTAAGTATTTTCCCGACCACCGAAAGATTGAACAACTACGACATTGTTTTAGGAGGGTCATTAGTTGTTGAATTGTGAAGCCATGACATATCACTTTTTGGTTCATTTCAGTTAAAAGTTTCGAAAATTGCTTGCATTGCAGAGTCATTTGATACGTTGATAGAGTGCGGTAACATCAAATGACTCCATTACGTGCGAGTTGTTTGGTTTCGCGCAACGTAGGTGATCTAGGAACATTGAGGTATTGGGTAGATGGGTTGGTAGAATTTTAGCACTTGTAAAAATAGGTTTAGAAAACACGTTATTTCTATCCAGTTGGTCCGCTACACTGATGATAGGTCTAACCTTTACGATGATGGACGCTGCACTAGATCATCATAGATTAAGTTATGTGTTTTTATGAGAAGGTATAGGACCGGACAAAGGATTATTGTTCTTGAGTCGAGAGATAACTGAGGTTCCATACCCGCTGCAACTTGCCGTGTTGACCTATTCTTTGTTTAAATTTCACATTGGAATTTATATTCCTTCTCAGAGGATGGGCGATAGAGGAGACATCCTGAAGATGTTTCTCCGTTATTTCGACGTCCAAGCTGATTTGGAATTAGTACAAATTCCTCACCTTTATCACTTAATGATAGACGGATAGTTTTTGATCTTACGAGCCCCCTGATTTGGGGACAAACCTTGTTTTTGTTTGAGTGTTCAGATTGGAGCTTACTTTTCTATGCCGAAAGTGGTTGAGTTTTGCAGAACTTCTTTCAAAAAACAAAACGCGAAAATAGGGCCGAGTCGTATTTGGTTTTTCTTCCCTGTAAAAAGCTTGCGGTAAGGGAATGGGTGGCAGTGCCCCTGTTTGTTTGTTCGTTTACCTAACGACCTTCTAATCTAGCCTTGTCGAGCAGTAGATTTTGAAGTTGCGTTAAATTATTGGCGCTATAAATTGCCCTTTCCAACGGCTACAAAACATTCGCTACTTTGGGCATATTCAACAAGTGGAATTAGGACCGATATGAGCAGTACTTTGCACCTGAAGAGAGTTCCCTTCAAACTGCCATTTATTCCCACGAGATTTTTTAAACTAGTCGCGGCGGTTAAAAGGCCGGTTGCCTGAAAGGATTGGCGGTGGTGAAATATCCGTGGTTAGTTACATTTCGGCGCGAGGGTACCTATCATGTCCTGAATCCTGGCAACGATCAAGCTCAACACAAACCTACGCAACCGGGGGGGGGGGCGGGGACACGTCTACTACTCGGTTCGAGAGACAAAAAAAGTACCAGAGAACCGCTTGATTTCAATCGTGTTCAACCGCAAATCCCATTTTTCAACCCACTTCAACGCTTTGTTAATACGAGTCGTTCTCACTGAGTTGTTCCTAGTGGAAACCAACTGATGGGATCCATGCAACTGCTATACACTTTCCACAATCAATTTTGAGTGTTATTACCGCGGCATATCACGTGTAAAATTACTAGGCATTTGTTTTCCGGCGGTTCATGTCTAAATTAATGGTCTTGATCCAGAACGCTTACGAAATTTTACGCTCTAATACTTTATGTCCTTGTGCGAGGATGGTGACTTATAATTGAAAACCATTCGTATGTGTCTGGGTCCTATTTGGGTGTTTGTTTTAGTTTCATAAAAAAAACGTCAACACCTGCCACACGCAAAAATTTAGCATTGGTTGTGTTAGAAGAAGAAACTGGGACTCACTATTAGTATTAGTACATTTTACTATCTCTACCTTGTTATAGCTTGTGTTTGTTGCCAACCTTTTCATATACAAAACGACTGAGAGTGATAATTTGTCAGTATTAACATATTTTACTTAGTCAAATTTTGAGAAATTAAGTGATCTCAAACTACGTCCGCACCTCGTAGTTTTTTTTGATTAGGCAACCTCCTCAATTTTTAGAGCGTATTTTAGGAGGAGTTTTACATTCTCCGAAAAAAACAGAAAGGATGTTTTGATGTACAGAAGATTATGATCTTACGTTTGGTTAAGATTCAAAACCCCTCGTCGAAATGATGAGTTTCAAATTCGTTTCTTCCGCATCTTCCAACTGTTCGCAATTCATTAAACTTTCTCATGTGAATTTCTATATTACGTTACATCACTAACTTTAGTTTTACTTATATTGTGACTCTTTCCATAAGGCGCAGTTGTTTTAGAGGTGCATGTGTTGCACTAGCACGAGGTGAGTTGTTCGATTTCACACACATGGCTCACCAAAAATTCCATCCCTCCGGTGTGGGTAAATTGTTACCAGATGGGCCTGAGGACTTGTCTTGGAGGATAAGCAGCACTGATTCGACACAGCAGCGAGGCTACTGCGAGTCATTGTAAAGGCCAGACATGCATTCAATTAACTCAAACGATGTTGAGAATTGAAGACGAATGCTGAACGCATCCCTCAGGTATTGGTCATAACGCCGAGAGCTTTATCCTTTTAATCCTTTTACTCTTAGGATTTACTACCTTTTCATCCATTTATTCATTTAATTTCCTTGCTATTTCACTATGAGTTCAAGGCGCCGACGTTGTATATTTGTATATTTGTAAGAAATGACATTCACTGAGTAGTGAATCGGCCATCTATTTCAAGAGTCACTGACTTCGCCCAACATTGTTGTTATAACCAAAACAACGTTGTCTTCAGGTCAGAGCATCCTAAGCTCAGCAAACCGAGAAAGTGCTGATGATTCTATTGGAAGCTTAGCGAATCGAGTTTTTCCATCTATCTGAACTAACGTGATCTATTCCTTACACAATTTCCGCTCCCTATTGTCAATTTTGAAATATGATTACAATACATGAACATGCTTCGATAAACTGGCCACTCTTCGTCTGATATTCTATAATTTCCAATATTCTTCCACATTCAAATAATTCGCGATTTGGTCATTTTATACTTTTTGTATATACTAGTTCTGGGATAAGTATACGTATATCATATCATCGGCGTTGCCTGTTGAGTGTAATAGAATAAAACACCGCATGACAGCGGATTTTTTTGTTACACAATTAGCGGAAGGTGCACATGGAAAAAAGAGATGTAACTCTATTGTACTGTCCTGTACATTGACTAACATGTTGTGTTCGTATAATCCTGAAGATCATTGACAAACAAACATTTATTTTGTGTTCAACGTTTCAGCAATCGTGCTGCTCAACAAATAAATGACTACATGCACTGACCACAAACTCATTTTCCTAGTGTTTGTTTATTCGCTGGCCGCCAACCGTTTATTCAATATATATTTTTTATTTGAAGTATGAGGAATTGTCCACCTTTTGGCATCGCTTAAGTAATTTGATTCCAACAAGTTCACTGAAATAAGGTGCTTTATATTAACCAAGAAAGAGCAGTGTCTGATAGATAATTGCCTAAATCAGTGCACATGCACATGGTAGAACGATGAAATCTTTACAGCTGCTATGATAATAACTTTGCAGCAATGGAATTATTATCTGCATAAGCGAACACTTCCTGGGTTAAAGTGGCGTAATGGACAGTGCAAAGAGAATGCTGTGGCAAAACCTTTGTTGTTTAGCAGCTGGACTATTGCGGTACAAAGCTGCTCATTCGCCTTTATCGCCATCATAGAAAAACTCATTAAGGGATTGATGATTTGACGTGTTTATTATGTTTTACTCATGGTCACTCACGAGCAAATAATTTGTAAAAAGTCTGCAAGAGCATTCACACTACCCTGGAACAGATTCGATGCTTTAATGGTTTGATGATTATTTTAAGGCAATGCACAAGGTCACAGAGATGAATGTCTAGAAAACTCTCTATACTTTTCCTAAAGTCATATTTTGAAGCTGTTTGAAATTTACTAAAATAATCGCCTGGCAAACAATAGATTTTGGAGCACGATCATCTTCCGCAAATGATTAGTGCCAAACAAGTCGTTATTATAGTTGAAATTTGAACCGCTCAACAAATAGCAGTCACATCGGCTGTTTAATAACCTACCCTTAACTAGCTGTCAATTGAAAATGCTTGAAATACGACCAATTAGTACAAGTCTTCAGTGAATAAATCCTGTCACCCTGTGCTATAACAAGTTGCATAGTACAAGAAGGTGATTAAGCAAAAAAACAAAGGATGAAATAATAAACTAAGTTACCCAATCATCAAAGAATAAAAAACTTTTTTAGAAACACAATTTTATGATTATTTTTTTTTTAACATTATTTTACACGGCTAGATAATGTGCTGTTCCTGCATTGTACCTGAATAATGATCGATTCAATGCGATTAAAAATTCGAGGGTAGCCATACTAAGGCTTTCAATGAAGAAATTGGCCAATCCTATGCAGGTTCCGACATCAACTTTTACAAGACTGAAAGTAATGGCAACTCTGTAACGTGATCACGGAACCGCTGTAATCATTTAGAAAAGCATCGCTATTAGTATGCTGCCGTGTCTTATACATTTTTTGATCACAAAAAATCAATCTTCTTCATTCCAACTGCCCAATAAATGAATCTTGTTTCTTTGCACGCAAAAGAGAATTGTGAAGACCTACACAAACATTTCGTAAACATCATGCACGATTCGTATATATGGCCTCAGATTAGAGCTGAACCGCATTTCATTCATATTGAGGGCGCATGCTACCATTACACCACAGACCGACCAAGCGACGTATCGGACCATCATAACATGCGGGAAAACACTAAAGGCTAAGCACTGAGCACTAAGAATGTGTAAGAGTCCATATATCGATGGCTGTTAGCTTGATTGGGTTATCATGTGGGTACTGTGCTTACCCTAACAAACTTGGAGTGGGTTACTGACAGCTGAGATGAGATATGTCGAAAAAGAGTGACGCGAGGCCGTATAATCGTGTAGTGCTATCAACGCGCCCTGGTATAGCTGAGGCGCGTGTTCAACTCCTTCTGAATTGGCCTTTGCATAAGCTCGCGGCATCTCTTCTTTCTATACAGATGTCCTACAAACACAATGTCAACAATCCTCACACATCGTCAAGTGCGGCAGCAGCACCCGAGATGAGAATCGGCCTTCTAGCTTGTGCATGCCATCAATGCCATGGTGTTTTCCCACATATTATTTGAGTCTTTAACCTCAGTCCGACCTAACTAGAGTCGCAATAAAATGTCCAGAAGAAAAAGTCCGGCATTCTCCAGTCATGGGAGGTATCAAGAAACTGTTTGTGATCTATATGTATATCAGTGGTGGAATTAACGATGTTAAACTGCATGGTCTGCTGAAGTGAGAACTTTACAGCAGTGAAATTTTCTCCTTCTGTAAGTGTTCACGACATATCCTGCCTGGTTGTTCTTTGGATGTTGTATGACGGTGTATGGAAAGTGCAAAAGACTGATTTTTCGGGACGAAACTTGTCGAATGATTAGCAAGTTCAAACTATTGGCGAAGGTTGGCAAAGGGAAAGAAGCGGCATAGGTGTGTCACGTCCGAGTCGTCTTCCGAATGCAGGCGGAACGGGAGGGGGCGCGCGGGTAAAGAAAAAATAGCAAAAGGGGGGACATCGGTAAAAATAAAAGTGTATAAAGGGGGAGATGGAGGGAAAAAAAAAAAAATCGAGGTATGTCTTCTGAAGAGATAGGCCTTGAGCTTGGCATGTCTGCTTGGATAGTCAAAGACAGTTTAATGGAGAGGCTTTGCAGAACATAAATAGAGGAAACGAGGAGGATAAGGGATTCGATAATGCCACAAAGCACAAATGGAAAGGCTAAGCAAGGTGTCGAACTTTTGAAAATAAGGAGGATTCTGACAATAAAAGTACGCTAGCTCAGGATGAGCGGGGGGGCGGGGGGGGTAGGGGGGACCGATTGATTTCTAGTCAACTTCAGCCACGTGACCAGCATGGAGATAAGGGGGGGGGGCGGAAATGTTCGGCTTTTTAGTCTTCGCTGTAGGTGTTCTCCAAGGCGGGCGTAGGGGGTGGATGGTGAAGATAAACGCTACGGCGCTTTGTCCCCTTCAAAATTTCCTCACATGTGGAAAAAACAGGTATTCTCAATGCCGCAGAAGACCTACACAGAGATAGTGTTGCTGTATCTATGGCTTGACAGACACATTCGCTGAATTCTTAGTAAAGCGAACTCCTTTACATGTTTACTCGAGAGATTCAAAAGTCCGGACGGGCGTTTTACTTCTTCAAATTAATCTCACAGTGCCGATGATCTTCTGCGCTTTTTCACCTCCCCCCGATCTATTATTCCATACTTGTACAGTGCAAGAACACACGTTGTAATAACATGCGGGCTTTACAAGCCGCTGCGCACCTGCCATTTTGTGTGCTCGCGAGCATCCTTGTTCTGCATTTCCACTGTGCCTGTGTCTGTCATCTTACGCTCTTGTCTTGCCACCTATGCATGTGCCGCTGACTGTAGAAGGCATAAACTCGTCCTCCGGATTGTGTGCTCTGGTTTGCAGGCTCATAATAGACTAGCTGAAAGTTTCACAACCATTACTCATCTTGCGCCACCTTCGTTCTCACCTCCCTTGTTGTGTGTTGGCCTTTTTCTCTCTCTTACAGCGGAGTGTAGGGACGGTTAGGTCTATGATGTTGCTAGGGCCGTTTTTTCTCTGCTTGTGGCATACAGTCCCTGGCGCATGATCGTTGCTCTCAACGTGATTATGTCGACCTGCAAGCGAAGCATCAAAATACTTGGTTGCAAAGGTTCCTCATAACCTTCACATGATTTGGAACAGCGGAGTCGTTGTGCTCTCTACTGAGTTTTGTCAGTTAGATTTGTCCTCTAATCATTTAGGAATGATTCTGCTTACGAGGTTCAGTCTGGGGAAACATGGCAAAGGTTCCACCCACATCCGCTCCTAATTTTCCTGCTTACTACGGTGCAGTGCTGGATGTGGAACACTTCCAGGTGACCAGTATTTAGATAAAAAATTCTTTCTGCTACCAATCATGTGCAAGCAAAAAATAATAATAATAATAATGAGATAATAATAATAATAAATATTAATAAAATAATAATAATAATATCCATAATAATAATAATAATAATAATATAATAATAATAATAATAACAATCATAATAATAATAATAATAATTGTGCAATCATAATCATGTAATAATTTTCAATAATTTATTAATTTTAATTCTTTTTAATAATATTAACAGCGTATGAATGAAGTAGTTTGTTGCAGTTACGCGAGATCCGGCGGCGATGATGACGACCTGAGTAAGACGACCTGCATAATTTTCGGGAGCACAGTTACGACACCTGTCTTGGAGTGGGAGCGCCAGGATTAGCAGTAGGAGCAACACCGGATATGTGTATGCTAAGCAAGCCTCGAAGATTTCACACCAATTTCTTCTCAGCACATATCAATTTCAGGAACTCTCACGGTTTGAGCTGTTTTGCTATGCTATTGCGCAACTTCACTTGGAAAGCAGAAGTCAACTGTTTAGACTTCAAACCTCATCATGGCGACTTGGAGCAGAGAGATGTTGCAAAGTGTAGTGAACAGAGTGCTTCGAATGATTACAACGGGTCCCTTTGGAACGCACTTCGCCACGGCAGTTGCCACCGTCACCTAAAGCGTGAATTCAGTGGAGAATATTCAAGAATAAACTATTCAACCTATATAATTTTTTATGCTATAGCCTTGCAAAGCCAATAAACAAGCATGTTAATGAAATGTTGATCAAAAGGGGATAGTGGATAGCAGGATGCCCCAGTCTCTTCAATTGCATTGTTAACGTTGCAAATGCCGTATCTGTGTCAAGGAAATTTGGAGAATTGGATCTCTTTCAATTTTCACTTTGAAAATCAGAACGTACTAAAGAATACTGTATGAAAATTGTATGCTACTGTGACGCTACAGCATAAAGCTTCTCCTGTAACTTAGAAAGGTACAACTTACAAAATACTCTAGAGATGGAGAAGTTATCACCAGCTGTCGAAAAACCAGCTTCAGGAATTAGGGTATGAAGAATAATCACATCTAGATGAAGGGATAGTCAGCAGCATGATTTTCGTCGATACGGTGATCGTAAACTACCGCAATTACGTTATGACTTCGTTTGCTGGCGATTCTAGTAGAAAAAACCACCAGATAGCAAAATACAGTTTTGAGAGTTAGTTGTGAGAAGATCCAGCACAGGTCAAAAGATGGTCAACAGCACAATTTTTGTCGAAATGTATGGCAAGACACCATAATTACATAACACTTTCGTTGACTGACGATTCAAATAGTCCTGCCAACCGATATTTCTTATCCAGCGTGGTCAGCTATCAATATCTCCCTTAGGAGCGATGATTACGGGTTAGTATGAAGGCGAACGACGGAGTGGTTTTCGATGGAGACGGTAATTGTAGTAAGGCGAAATTACGTGCGACGTTTCTAGATTGACGACCCATATACCCCTCATGCAAATATTTTCTTTTGGAATAATATAAAACTGATGTAATCTTTGTTAGGAGGGATGGTTTTGGTTTGTGTGAAGGCTTTACATTGATCTCAGTTACTGTTGTCGGCAATTCCCGAGTAAAGTCGCCTAAAATACGGCGAGGGCTTCAATTAATCCTTCCTGGCCACGTTCTGAGCTATAGCTTTCTTCGTAAACGTTGTGATGTGGTGTGCCTGAGAATTCTTATGATCGCTTTGCTGGGATTTTATATCTACTCTATCCTTTCTCCTTACCTGTCATTTCTTTTGATCAGTCTTCATTTTTTTCACTGTACGGATCACAGTACTTTTAGCATTCGAGTAGTTTTTTTCGTCTTCTTCGTGAGCGTAGTAGAACAATGGTTGAACGAGTCTACTAGCATCACAACCACTCGGCCACGGCGCCCCGATTGCATAGTGAAGTCCCAAAAATTCGCCAAGAAATATGAATAATCTTTTCAAGTGTTCTCTTCTTAAGCTAGAGCTTTGCTAGTAGGAGGTAGATTATAGTGTTCTATAGATGTTCTGTTCTCTCTTAGCTGGTGTTTCCTAATTCAGACTACACAAATTCTCCACTAACTCTCCCTTGTACAAATTTTGGTGCATCGGCCGTTTGAATCGAGCCTATCACTAGCACTAAAATCTCTCGGATTCACATGAACTACAAATCTGGCACCGGCCACTCGAATTGAGCCCATCATCTCAATATTCCGCTGCGCCACAATATTTTACTATGTTCGGTTATGACTCAAAACTCCTGCTCTGATATTCTCTCGTCTATTGCTGCAACCGGCTGCATCGCTTACATCAAAAAAACCCTCCAACAGCCGTCTTAATAAAGGATACAAATCAGCTCATTTGCTCACTCAAAAAAAAAATCAGTGAGTTGCTAATATCCATCA
This sequence comes from Parelaphostrongylus tenuis, assembly GCA_019055375.1. Classification (NCBI taxonomy): domain Eukaryota; kingdom Metazoa; phylum Nematoda; class Chromadorea; order Rhabditida; family Metastrongylidae; genus Parelaphostrongylus; species Parelaphostrongylus tenuis. Next base: position 36,261 of record JAHQIW010006625.1, read on the forward strand.
CTGCCGCACTTAATGAGAGCCTCGCTCAACCACCTATATCTTCTCCAGCAAAAATCTCAAAGAGACACGGGTTGAAGAAAAAAAAGCCGGGATTCATTATTACTATTAATACAATTCACTATCTGTACCTTACTACTAGCTTGTATTTATTATTACCTTTTTGCATACAAAGCAACAGAGTGATAATTTGTCAGTAATGACATATCCAAATAATCAAATGTCGAGATAGTGGGTGATCTCAAATAGTCCACACCTCGTAGTTTTTTTGATTGGGCAACTTTACAATTTTAGAACATATTCTAGGCGCAGTTTTACAGTTTACTCACAAAAAGGATGTCTGATGTACAGAAGATTATGATCTTACGCATATTTGAGATTCAAAACCCTCTTATCGGAATAAATTTTTTATTTTGTTCTTCGTTCTTCCAACTGTTCTAGTTCATTAGCTTTTTCATTTGATTTCTACATCACGTTACATCACTAACTTTAGTTTCACTTATATTGTGACACTTTCCATGAGGAGCAGGGTTAGAGGTGCACTATGCCGCACTCGAGGTGAGTTGTTTGATTTCGCACACGTGGCTCACCAACAATCCATCCTTTCGGGGTGGGTAAATCGGTACCGGACGGGTCTGAGACTTTTGTTAGAGGATAAGCAGCAGTGAATCTGTCCAGCGGTAGGCTACCGCAGGCTTTTGTAAGACCAGATATGCATTCAATCACCTCAAACGATGTTAAAATTGAAGTCGAATGCGTGGCACATCCCTCAAGGATTGATCAACGCCGAACGCTTTATCCTCTTATCCTTTTACTCTTGCCATAAACTACTTTTTTATCCATTAATCCATTTCATTTTATTCCTATTTCATTTATGTTCGAGGCGCTAACGTTCTGTATTTATAACAAATTAAATTCACTGAACAGTGAATCAAATTGGCATTTAATTCAATAAATCACTGATTTTGTTCAGCATTGATCTAAGCTTACGGGATTTATTCCTTACCAAAACAACGTTGTCTTTGGTCGAGCATTCTAAACTCAACGACACGAGAGAAGTGCTGGTGATTCTATTGAAAGCTCAGCGAAACGAGTTTTTCCATTAATCTGAAGTTACGTGATCTATTTCTCAAAATTTTGATTCCCTTTTTCAAAATAGAATATCATTACACTGCATGAACATGCTCCGATAAACTGGCCAACTCTTCGTCTGATGTCCAATAAGTCTCCTATATTCTTCCACTTCAAAAATTCTCGATCTGGTCATTTTATACTTTTTGTACATACTAGCTCTGAAATAAGTATTCATATCATATCATCATCGTTGCCTGTTAAGTTTAATACAATAAACACTGCTAACAGTGGATTTTTTGATACCCACCTAGTCGGAAGGTGCTCATAAAAAAAAGAGATTGTAACTCTTTTCATTATATTTGGCCAACACGTCATGTGGTCTGGTAGCGCTCTTGTACGGCCCGATACATGAGTTTCATCCCTACAGACTCGTCGGTCGGGCAGAACCCGTAGTCTTTCCGATCTTTTCATTAGTAGTCAGTTTTCTCGGGAGCCCTACTCTCCCTACAGAGAGTTATCGAAGAAAAACGCTTTACACTCTATGTCAAGTGAAGTTTTCACCTAGCACGGAGTGTCGTGCACTCGTTGCTCTTGGCTGGTATTTTTATCATATTATGCATACTATACTACATAGTATAAGATGTAACTCTATTTACTGTCCTCTATATTGACTAACATGTTGTGTACGTCATAATCTGAAGGTCATTGATGAATAACATCCATTTTATGATTATTGGTTTTAGCAAATCGTGCTGCTTAACAAGCAGATGACAACATGCACTGACACAAATTCTTTTTCTTACTGTCTGTCCATTCTGTCGCAATCGTTTATTCGATACATAATTTTTATCTGAAGTATAAACATTTGTCACTTTTGGCATTGCCTAACAAATTGATCACAACATGTTTCAGTGTAGTAGGTCCTTTATATTAACCTAGAGAGAGCAATGTCTGATGGATATTGCCTGAAATCAGTGCACATACACATGGAGAAAAGCGATGAGATCTTGTACGGCTGCCGTGGTGATAACTTTGCACAATGGAATTTCTCCATAAGCGAACACTTCGGGTTATAGTGGCGTATGGAAAGTGGCAAAGAGATTGTTGTGTGGCAAAGCTTTCGTTGATTAGCAACTGGACTGATGCGACATGAATCTGCTTTTTCATCTTAAATCACGTTTGGAACACATTCTCGTGAAAGAGTTCATGATTTGTCAGTGCCGATTATGCTTAGCTTTTGGGTTGTGCGTGAGCCCAGTATTTAGTTAAAAAGTAGTGAAGAAAGTTCGTTACATTGGAATGGATTGGAAAAATTCACTGATTTGATTACTATCGTAAGGCAACAGTTATGGTGACGCAAATCTTTTCCAGAAAACTTTCAATTACTCTGGTTTAAAAGTCACCTTTTTGAGCAATTTTGAAAGTAATGTCACCCCTGGTAGGACAATAATTGGATAAGTGTTAAACACTCCTGGTACAGAAGCATCTCATACCATTAACGGCAATCGTCCATCACTGCATTGTCTAGCTTAATGAGCTACCAATTGAAAACATTTGAAACACTATTATTCGACGAAGCAGAAATAAAATCCAATTAAAAACTGAAGCTAGAACAATTGCTAAGCAAAGAGGTGATTTTTCAAACAAAATGGATCAAAACACCTGTTAAAATCAAAAGATCAGAATATATAGATACTATCGAAGAAATGCAATTTTCTGCTAAATTTTCTACACAATGTTTGCATCATCGGACAATGTGCTGTTTCCAGCAATGTATTTGTATAGTGATAGAGCCAATGCGATATGATTTTCGTGGATAGTCGCACTAAGACTCTCACAATTTGGAAAATTATGGTGGACCCTTTTTGAATTGCTAGGAATTTTTCGTACGGAAAACCAGACTTAGTTTGGCCGAAATGTGGTCTCACAAGCACCTGTGCTCATACTTAGCAGCTCTATACCAATGTTGCTGTCCGTTTTCCTTTACATTTATTATTTAGAAGAAATCGTGCTTTGGCTTAAAATACTGCCCAGTCACGGATTTTGTTATCTCTTTACGCGAAAACAGCAATGAAAAACTCAGATAGAGCACTGTAAACATCTGCGTTTGCAAATTTTGCAACGTTCCAAAGGTGGCAAAGGAAGCAGCAGAAACAGCGTCGCTCTAGTCGTTTTATCAAGGTACGCCCCCCTCTTTTGAACATTTTAATAGACTTTCAGCGCAATCAAAATCCACCAATATAGGAAATCTACCACTCAATATGAACAGTACAGCAGTTGCTTCTGAGCAACGATCGTAGTAGCGGTATCTGAAATCCTCCAACAATGGAACACCGCAGATAGTTTAACCTGATACTTCAGTGCCTTCATCAGCAAGAGATTGGAAAAAGCTAAGCAAGGTGACTTTTATTGCGAAAATTCTGACAAAAGTAATAGACTGGCTTTCCAAATTCACTATTTCATATCCAAAAGTGGATGATGTAACGACGGCATTTTGTCCCTTCAAAATTTCTTACATTTGAAAAAAAAACAATAATTCATGCCGCAGAGGACATAAAAGGAAATATTCTGCTGCATCTGTAACATTACCACTCTCGCCGAATCTTTATTAAGCGACTACTTACATGTATCTTCCAAGGTTCAAAATTCGACGAGCGTTTTATTTTATCAAGTAATCTCCACATGTGACAATGTATTTTGGGCTTTTCATGAGGTCTATTATGGCACACTTATTACAGTTTAAGGCACGTGTTTCGGCTTCATATCCTCATCAATTGCACCGGTGTCCTTTTGTATTCGTCAGTTCTCTAAGGAATCTACCCCTGTAAAGACACCGTGCAACTGAGGAGACTGTGAAGCCGAAGTGCATTGCACTGTTTTACAGGTTGGGAACCACGTCAATTTTGTGCACGGCGGGCAGCTGAGACCGTGCAGCGAGACGACGAGTGGGGCTCGTTACGATGACAGTGTGTTAGTTTCCCAATGAAATTTGGATTCGTATCGCCACTAAAGAGAGTTTAATCGCAGCAACAAGGAAAATATGATCAAATAAATTTTGGTAAGAGTTGTATTTGTTTGGAACATGTCAAAACAATTATAAAACAACAAAATGTTCTTTGAAAGTGTTACTGCACATTGCAATGCGATGCGATTTCAGCGATAATTTAGTGATATTATTCGAAATTATAAGACTTAGAAGTTGAAGCTTCTACAGAGCTGTAAAGAGGACTTTACTCTCCTGTCTTATAAGTGAAAATTTTTACTAATCCACTTGAATTCTATATGAATGTTGTTTCATCGCCGCAACCTGAAAATCCTGCCAATGCTTTTTTTCAAACAGAGAAACTTGGCTAACTATACAGCTCCGACACCAGCTTCTACAAACGAATGCCAGTCCTGGTAACACTGTTACGTGTCACAGAACCCGCTTTAATCATTTATAACAGCATCGCTACAAGTAAGCTGCTTGTGTTTTATACATTTTTTGATCACAAAAAAAATCATTGCTTCTTCATTCAAAACTGCCAAATAATGAATTTGTTTTTCTATGCAAAAAGAATTGTATGGACTACACAACATTCGCGATTCGTATATATGACCTCAGACAGGAGCTGACCCGCAGAAAATTCATATCGAGGGCGCATGCTACCGTTACACCTCAGACACCACTAAATATCGGACCATTATTACATTGCGGGAAAGCACTAAAAATTGTTGTAAGAGCTATATATACGATGGCTGTCAGCTTAAGTGGGTTTGATGTGGTATGTGCTTACACGACAAAACCTATTGAAGATGGGTTACTGACATCTGCGGTGAGATATGTCAAAAAAGAGTGGTGCGAGGACAAATAATCGGTGTAGTGCTACCAGCACTTGCTAGGTACAGCTGAGGCGCCTGCTTTCAACTCCGTCGGAGACTGGCTTTTGAATACCTTTCGATTCTCTTTTCTACGTATGCCTTCAATAATGTCAACAATCTCATTATATCATTATGTAGCGGCAGCAGCTCCCCCTTATGAACAAGGAATGAGAATCGCCCTTTATTTCGATCCATCACTACCATGTTTCCAATATTATTGAGTCTTTCACTCGCTTAATAGATCCAAATTTTGAGAAGAAAGTCCGACATTTGCAGTTATGAAGAAGAAAAAGTTGTACAAAACAAGTGGTATTAACGATACCAAAAATGCATGGCTGCTGAAGTGAGAACTTACAGCCAGTGAAATTTTCTCCCAAAGACAAGAGTCCAGTTCCTGGTTATGATGGTGTATGGGAAGGACAAGAAGATTGTTTTGACAAAACTTTTCGATGATTAACAATTCAACTATTGCGATGGACAAAAGAAAAAGTGGCATAGTGCCATTCCGATCGCCTTCTCAAGGCATGTCCCCTTCTTTTAAAACATTTTAATGGACTTTCAGCGTAATCAAAATCCAGAGCCTAGTCAATCTTACCACTTATGCGCTAGTAGCAGTGGTTATTTTTCTGCAACGAACTCAGTGCGCTATTTGAATCATCCAGTTGAAACACAGCAGATATGTTTGACTTGATACTACACTGCCTTCATCAGCAACAAATTGGAAAGTTTAAATAAGTGTGACTTTTATTGCAAAAAATTCTGACAAAAGTAGTAGATTTCTTTCAATCGATTACGGGATTCAAATCTTTTAAGCCCGAGAGTGAAGAATTTAACGACGGCGTTCTGTCTCCTTCAAATTTTCTTACATGTGGGAAAAACAGTGTTTAATGCCGCAGAGACATAACAGAGATAGTCTGTTGCATCTGTGACATTACCACATTCGTTGAATTCTTTGATAAGCGACCACTTACATGTATCTTCCGAGGTTCAAAATTCGACGGGCATTTTAATTCATCAACTAATCTTCACATGTGACAATGTATTTGAGCTTTTCATGACGGTCCATCATGACATGCGTAGTTTCGGACTTTCTACAGGCTAGTTAGTTTCACGGAGCCTTTTTGTTCAGTGACTCTCTAAGGAGTCTGTCCTTGTACAGGCACCACGCACCTGAGGAAACTATGAAGCCGAAACATGTACCATGCACTGTTCAAGTGCCTATAATAGACAGCTTGAAAGGCTCAAATTACGTTGCCAGATTATATTATTCTCAAGCGAGGCATCAAATTAGTTGTTTAAAAGGTTTCTCACAACCTTCACTAATTCCTAACAGCGGATGTCGATGTGCTCTCTACTGAGTTTCGCAATAGATTTGTCTTTTAATCATTCAGGAATGATTCTGCTTCACGATGCCTTAGTCTGGGAACTTGGCAAAGGTTCCACCACATCCGCTCCTGATTCCCCTGCTGACTACGGGTGCCAGTGCTGGGATGTGGAACACTTCAGCAGGTAAACCAGTATTTAGATAGAAAAATCTTTTTATCAGTTCTGCTTTCGGCTCTGCTTTTTACAGACCCGCTCAAAATGATTTAATTCTGATAAGGATATGACATATTTTGAGCCATAGGTCTAGTGCTATGTAGGCGCTATTTCGTCCTATTGGGACTCATCAGTAGCACCCTCCCCTCGGTTCCATCGATCCCTGAGGTGAAATAATCCTCTAAAGGAATCGACGCCGAGTAAAAAATTAAGCACCCCAAAGTAGGATGATGGCTATAAACCTGACTTTGTGGTGACCGGCAGTCGAGCTTGCGGCTTTTAAAATGAACCATACTTTTGCTATCGACTGATTTCGATTCCTTTAGAGGATTATTTCACCTCAAGGGATCGACGGAACCGAGGGAGGAGGTGCTACTGATGAGCCCCCAATAGGACGAAATAGGCGTCTACATAGCACTAGACCTATGGCTCAAAATATGTCATATCCTTATCAGCATTAAATCTTTTTATAGTGTAATCATATGCATTTGCAACCATGTACTTGAACCCTTAGCTAAGGTTAATATGTTTTAGTACTTTATCACAAAACGAAAAACTTCCGTAAATCTAGAGGACGATATTTCTAGAGAACCAATTTTGGCGTCTGTTTATCACTCGTTCGATGAAATTGGTGTGACTTTACTTTTTTATACATTGTATATTTGAGACTACTAGGTTGATGTGACTAGTTTCTCAATCAATTCCCATTTGTCTTTATAGAGTTAAAAGTGCATATGTAGACCCTATTGATCTACCTCCGAGTCAGTTCATATCCGCCTAGGATGTTTGATAATAAACAATTTGATACCCTACCGATTTTCTCGAACATTGCTCTTATTACTATTTTTATTAATACTCATTTGTTTACTTGATTTCATTGTTTAACACATTTCATCACTCTCAGTTATCGTTGTGTGAGATATAAGGGAAACTATGAAACATGTTTGAATGTCAGTTTACCATTTTATAATCCGTCAAATTCAGCTGCGTCAAAGACATGGAGATTTAACGTTACCGGCTTCAGCTTGCCAGAGTAGCAATGGCGTTCTCTACAAATGCAGCAGCGCGGGCACAGGTTCCCGAGATTTTACCGAATTCGAATTTAGCAGAAGCATTCGTGCATTCGTAAAGCGTCTTATATACAAGGGGTGAGTTCAAAATTCTCAAAAAGTAGGTTTTTTGTAGCATAAAAACATGGATAGACACTTTTTGTTATTATGACTCCGTCAACATTCTGATATTAAGCGCTATTTGGAAGACTGTTTAGAAAAAATTCGAATCACTTTCGGAATGACTTTCTCAGCTAAGGAAAACCGTTCCTATAGGTGGTCACGTCCTTGAACAGCAGAGGACGAGGCCGCTGCTCTTCCTGATTTTGTAAATCACAACCATTTTGGCTCAGCTTGGTGTCAACGCTCCTCTACATACCACTAAATTGTCCACTGGTTTCAGTTAACCCAACAATGGATGGTTCGTTCTCATTTTTGAGCATCTATTCGGGAGATTTATACGATGAAATTTCGTACAAATGGCTTGTTTTTTATTGTTGTCTCATGCGGCTCTCATGTCAAAAAAAAACATTAGTGGTCTGTAAAATTGTTTAGAAAAAGCTCGTGAATCGTTATAATGTCGAATCTTTGCAAAAAGATCTTTTTATGATTCGGGTTGACGAGAAAATGTTAAGAGAACTTTTGCTCGATTACGGTCCATTCGTCTCCCCAGAGTTCTTAAATCAACTGCATTAAATCGTCTACAATTGTGAGGCAAACGAAGCTAAGAAATGTTGGTATCTAAAACTAAGACACAGATAATTTTACTTGCCGGTTTGACCAAGTTATATACTAATTCAGGAAATCGTTTCTGGATTGATTTGGCTACTTAGCATATATATTGTTTACATGAGCCCATTCTAATAGGAGACATTTGAGGAAAGAAAATCAAAAAACCAAAGAGAATTGAGTGGTGAGCACAAATTTCGAACTTGGGACTGGGATTCGACCCGCGTTGCATCGTTATCGAGGACGCGGTGCATACCACTGTCAACGCCGAGGTAGCTACGGCGCACCCAACCACTCATTCTTCACTATCTCTATGATAGTTTATCCGTTGATTAGCTGGAACGCGAGGTTACGGTAAATTAGTCGTAGAAAAATTCGGCTGACGTTTTCGGCGACCACGGCCCTTAGTCAGGAGCCTGGGCGTATGTAGTATACTAGTCTAATTCGAAATAATTCGGAGGCGTTTTATTTATATGCTGCCTAGGTCAGGTTAAAACATCAAACGAAGAAAAGGGCGCGAAATCTCGTGTGATGGTGACGCATTCTTCCTTCCGCTTCATTTCGGGGTTTTGGCGCTTATCAGAATGCCTCAAGAGTTTTGCGCGTGGATGTTTTGATTAGTGCGCTAGAATTGTTTGACGATCACATTAAACTCCTTATTGTTGTGTTTTTTACATGTTAGTATTGTCATTAAGACAAAAAATTGTCTTAATGCGACAAAGATTTACTTTCTTTGCCGCTGCTTAAATCAAACTTATTCCTAATTTTATAAGATCTAGGAAACTATACTTATGCGGCTTACCAAAGGACTCTCAAAGATACTGAGCATTGAAAAACAACTACTGCGCATCTTTAGATGCATCCAAAACGAAATGTTCTCCTACATAAACAATGTGTGTCGAAAGAACATTATTGTGCTCAGTATCTGGAGGAAACGCCTTTGGGGAAGAATAGTAACGAATCAATAGCTATTGTATGAATTACGCGCAGTAATATCAAAAATAATCTAAAAAGAAGTTGACTGCCGTCAGTAAATCAAGTTTGACTGCCTTCAATCAAAATCAAGACGTAAGAGCGTCGATTTCCCGTCGTTAACATCGATAAATCGAAAAATCAAGGCGCTTTAGAGACATCAAGAGTCACTGTGTTCGGTGGCCGTAACGCTTCAGATGATGCGCGTTAATTATTGGAATTGGGTCAAGTTTTGCACCTAGTCAACCCATTTCTAAATTAACCCTGCGCAGGATCGCATGCAGTCTACAAGAACTTTAAAATCAACTGCGCTACAAGGCTAGAGTAGAAAGGGTTAGGTAACGAAAACAAACAGGGGCACCACACCCATTTCCCTTACCACAAGCTTTTACAGAAGGAAAAACCAAATAGCGCACTCGACCCTATTTTTCGCGTTTTTTCAACGAAGTTCTGCAAATACTCAACCACTTTCGGCATAGAAAACTAAGCTCCAATCTGACACACAAACAAAAACAAGGTTGTCCAAATCAGGTAGCTCGCAAGATCAAAACTATCCGTCTATCCGTAAGTGATAAAGGTGGGGATTTGTAGTAATTCTAAATCAGCTAGATGTCGAATAACGGAGAAACATCTTCAGGATGTCTCCCTCTATCGCCCATCCTCTGAGAAGGAATATAAACTCCAATGTAAAAATCTAAACAAAGAATGGGTCACACGGCAAGTGCAGCGGGTTTTGGAAACTTCAGTTATCTCTCGACTCAAGAACAATAATCCTATTTGTCCGGTCCTCATACCTTCTCATAAAAACACATAACTTACATCTATTGATGATCTAGTGTCAACCGATCCATCACGTACAAGGTTAGACCTATCATCAGTTGTATAGGCGGACCAACGGAATAGAATAACGTGGTTTCTAAACCTTATTTTTACTCAGATGCTTAAATTCATACCAACCCATCTACCCAATACCCAAATGTTCCTAGATCACCTACGTTGCGCGAAACCAAACAACTCGCACGTAATGGAGTCATTTGATGTTACCTCACTCTATACAAACGTATCAAATGACTCTGCAATGCAAGCCATTTTCGAACTTTTAACTGAAAATGAACAAAAAGTAAATATGTATGGCTTCACATTCCAACAACTTATGACCCTCCTAAAACAATGTCTTAGTTGTTCAATCTTTCGGTGGTCGGGAAAATACTTAGCACAACTCAGGGGGTTAGCCATGGGTCAACGTTTAGCACCTAGTCTTGCCATCGCTTTTATGTATAAGGTGGAAGCTCCAGTTCTCGTTCACCGCCCATTGCTCTACTGCCGGTATATAGACGATTGTTTCATTGTCTGTTCCACACAAGAGGAAATGGACAAATGTTTTGAAGTCTTGAACGGACAGTCAGAGCATATAAAATTTACGCGAGAAAGTCCAAACGGGAGCTGGCTTCCATTCTTAAACATCCAAGTAAAGCTTTTGGATAGTGGACTATAGTACAAAATGGTATCGAAAACCAAGTAACAAAAACATTTTGGTCAATCACCTTCCCTCTCATCCTTCACACATGAAAAAATCGCTAATTAAAAACATGTTTCGAACGGCTAAAAATGTGTGCACAGGAGAAGAGGAAAGGAACGAATCATTAGACTTGGCACGAAAAATTGCCATTTCCAACGGCTACAAAACATCTGCTACTTGGGAATATTCAAAAAGTGGAATTAGGTCCCGAAAGAACATACTCCGCACCTGAATAAAGTTCCCTTCAAACTGCCATTTATATCAAACGAAATTAGTAGCGCGCTTAAAAGGTGCCTAAAAAGATGCGGTCTTGAAAATTCCGTGGTAGTTATGAAATCTCACCTCCACCCTACGCCATCAGCTGATCCGCAATAGACTTTATGATCGATTGTGCAACACCAAAAACTGTATGATCTGCCCTAACGGAAAAGAGGGGGATTGTATGAGATCGGGCACAATTTATTTACTAACATGTAAACATGCGGGGAAGAATATATAGGCGAAACGGGTAGACCACTTTTATCCGCATAAAAGAACATCTAGATAGTAAATCTAAAATAGATAAAACGAAACCTTTAGGTTTACATAGGGCACAAAAACAAACAACAACGATTTTGATGTGACTGTCACAATCCTAGCGCAGGAATCAAAAACATCCACGCGCAAAACTCTTGAGGCATTTTGGATAACGCCCAAAACCCGAAATGAACCGGAAGGACGAGTGCGTCACCATCACACGAGATCTCGCGCCTTTCTTCGTTTGATCTTCTAACTTGACCTAGGCAGCATATAAATAAGACCATCCGAATCATTCAAATAGACTAATACTACATACGCCCAGGCTCTGAAGAAGGCGGGTCGCCGAAACGTCAGCCGAATTTCTACGACTAATTTACCAACCTCGCGTCAGCTAATCAAGATAAGTTTTCTCAATTTTCAATAACATCTAATTATGCCGAGGTTTATAGAAAGTCGAACTTTTGAATTGTTGCGATTGTATGATAGCTGTCAGCCACCCAACCTTTTGCAGGTTGGGCCGGGTATGTGATTTCGCGTTATAAACGCAGTTGAGCAGACAGCCATTTGTGATGAATAATTATTTGAAATTTCCTAGTCTTTCACTGCTTTTTTCTCAGTGTCATGATGTGTTCATGCATACTAAAGCGAATTGGCGTGGTGAGCGAGAATACGACTTCAGACGGGAGTCGAACCCTCCGTTCATCCTACCGGGGGCGTGGGGGGAGTTGGGGGGTGTGGGGGTTCGACCCCCGTCTAAGGTCGTATCTTTTGCCACACCGCCTCAATTCTCTTAGGTATATATGAAACACCATAAACACCGCCGAATCTGAGCAATCAAAAAATACTATACCATGCAAAAACCACTGTCAAAAGCCAACGAATTCCTCTTTGTCTTGACTCTGCAGTAACAATTAACTTTGAGTGAAACTTTGTTGCAGTTGGACCAAGATATGATTCATGAATATGATGATGAGGACGATTGCGTCATTTTTGGCAACACAGTCACAACCGACATGTCCCCCAAACGCACGGAGCCAAAAGTGTATTTGAGCAATGGCATGAATTTCATGCCCTTCCTGCACAGCAACTTGTCTATTTCGGGAACTCTCACGGTTTCAATTGAATTCTTTTTTGTGCCAACCTCGTTTATGAGGAAGAATAGTTTGTTTAGACCTCAAACTTCATCATGGCGAGCTGGTCAAGAGAAATGTGGCAAAGTGTAGTGAACAGAGTGCTTCGAATGAAACAACGGTCCGTTGGATCGCACTTCGCCACAGCAGTGGCCACCGTCACTTAAACGTTGATTCAGCAACAAAAACATTTCAGAATGAACTGCCAAATAGTTGATTTTGAATGAATCACCCTTACAAAGCAAATAAAAGGTTGTATTGAAGTGTCAAACGGTCACAGGGACTTTGGGCAGCGAACGCCCTAGATGTCTTTGAATGTATCGGTAACGCTTTACAGATGCTTTGCATTTTACTGTTGAACTTTGATGTTTTAGATTTCGTCTTCAATTTTTGAGAACCCACAAATCAAGACCTACTCAAGGACGAAATAAATTGTAAAACTTGTCTACGATTTGCTATGACCATAAAGTTTTTCCTAAACTTTGTGAAGTTGCAAACTTCTCTGTCGCTCCAGTGATTGCGTGGCATCGTCAATTGTAAAAAAACCACCTTTGAGATTTAGGTGTGAGGAGAAAAAGGTCTCTATAGACAGAAAGCCGTCACACAAGACTTTTAGGTGATACGATAACTGTCACACCGAAATTACGTACGACCTTCGCTGATGACGATTCAGCATAGTCGTTCGTTGCAATGTTTTTGCGTAGTTAATATCGAAATTTCACCTAGAAAAGATGAACGTGGTTTATGTAAAAATTTACATCGAAGCGGTGAGTGCTGTACACAATTTCATTGCAAAGTTACTGAAAATACTCCAAGAACTGTAACTGATACTGCTTAGGTCTTCTTTTGTAAGCTACAGCTGCTGTAATGGTAGGTTGTAGTGTACTCAAAAGCTGCATTATTCCTAAGCTGCTTTTTTTTTCGGAAAGCAGGACATGTATCTGTGGCTAATCTATTCCGTGGTATAAAAGTTTGTACTCGATATGTATACGAGACAACAATCTCTGGAAATATATAATTTTGAAGATTCCTTTGTTTGAGCAGTTATCAGAACGATTCATTTACTCTACCAGTCGCAATGCATCGACCGAAAAAGTAGTGATAATACAATGTCAATGTACGTTGTGCTCTCACCCCATGTACGTCTCCCCTTCTGCTACAAGAGAAGGCTCAGTGTGGGGCGTGGACCACTGATGAGGAGGGCGAATCCTCCGAAACACGTGCAGGCTCTTAAGTAACAAACTCGGTAAGACTTTAAGCATTCTTACATATCCATTTTACTTCCTAAGTTTCTTAAAAGAATGTTGTGAGTGAACACTATTGGCGTTAGCAGCTCACTCAATATTTAGGGCGAGTGAGAGTGAGTCCAAGTGAATTTTGAACTTTTTTGGGAGATCGTTGTGAAAGTGGTAACGACCTGAGGCACAATCCGAGAATCCCGTCAACTTTTCTTCTTATTACCAAAAAAAGGGGTTTTTTGAATGACTTGGATGCCGAGCATAAAATACAACTGGTCTTTCACATAAGTTACTTCTTTCTCTCCTATTAAAAGGGGTTGTAAATCTCAGTTTCCATGAGGGGAGCAGACTTTGCGCTGACGTTTGCCTCCGACGTCTTAGAACTAGGCAAGATTTAATGTTGGTTAGCTTAGTGGCAATCATCAAAACAGCACTGTATGAGACTTCATCATCTGCAGACAAACGGGAATAAGCGTTGAAATATCCGCACTATCGTTGCAGTGGTCAAATTACCCAGCAGGAAATTTCTTCAAAGTTGTCCGTGTTTTCTATCATAGTGGCCTACGAAGAGTGAATGGCATGTGGTGACAAAAACTTTTCGTTGATCCACAATTCGTCTATTTTCAATGTTAAAACTGCCTATTCATCTAGATTTCATCGTTCTCATAAAAAATCTCATGAAAGGGTCTAATGTGTTCACATGCCGGATTAGGTTATTCCTTCCTTTTGCCGTGCGCGGGCTAATATTTGTATGAGAAGTCGGTGAAAACAAATTATTCAACTACATCCCGGTGAATTGACTTGAAGCTTCAAGGATCAGTCTATGGAACCTATAGGGTTGCTATAGGATCGAGGATCTCAAATTAAGGGCTTCAAGAACACGTTCCGGAATACTTGCAATATATTGAGTCAACGCTTTCCGAGCTATTTTCCGGGCCAGCACAAAGTAATTCGTTGGTAGACTTTTAGATATAGTAAGGCGCGATATTCCTTCGCAGAAAAATGTTGGTAAATGGGTCAGGCAACTTCCTACTAATGGAGGACATTTGAGCCACTTACAGCAAAGGTTAGTCCAACTGCCGTATATCTTCCCTTCAGCATGGCTACCAATGAGGCTGAAACTACGATTTTGCAATTTCTCAACAATAGTTCTGCTAAAGCTGCGTGTAGAGAAACGTTCCAAAACAGAAGATGAATTTCCTAGACAGAAAAAAAAAAGATTGGAAGACTTTAGCCTTGTAAAATAGGAAAGCTTTGTTTGTCCTTCTGATATTAAAAATTTCCATCAGCCTGTGTCGTAGTAATGTCTTGAAATGATGATCCAGTCAAATCAATAGGAATTTCAGAGCAAGCCTTACTGAGACCATTCACATTGAAAAAACATGGCCTAATGCCTCATAAATCTGGTAGCAATCTCTGGGGCGAATACTAGATTAGTTAGTCCGGAAACGTGAATGCAGAAGCGCTGGTGCTAATACGAATCAGCTTTGATACTAGTGCGGTCGGTCTCTCACACATTCAGTAAAATTGAAAAGTCATCGCTTCTCTAATACAAAATTGGCCAAGTAGGAATAGTCATTCTAATAAACGCGAAATAGAAATGGAAAGTCTCAAGAAAGCTTTGTAACATATGCGGTTTGTAAAGTTGAAACGTAAAATAAGGATAGCGAAGAATCAGGCAACTTATTGGACACTTCGATCGCCTTTCTCCAAGATGCGTCCATACTTGAGTTTTATTGACTGTCCTGGTGTTGAAAATGGCGAATTTAAGGGTCATACGACACGCAGACGTCATTAAGCAATTGGCTTTTGAGTAACAATCTCAACGCGGTATCTGAATCTTCCAGTGAATTCTGCAAATGTGTTTGACTTGATCACTCCCTGCCTGCATCAACAAAAAGTGGTGAAAGGGCTAAATAGTTGGTGATTTCTGCTACTAAGACTTTCGACAGAGAAAGCAGTACATTCCCATCCCAATCCATAGCATAGCTTATTGCTCGTATGTCGAAAAGTGCACCCGGTTGGTAACGATGGCATTTTGTTTATTGCCTGCCTGCATAGGGGAGAAAAACAGTATTTTGTTGTCGCAGCAAGATATCAGAGTTGGTCTGTTGCATTTGCAAAATTGTTATGTTTCCTGAATTCCTTCTTAAGAGGCATTTACCTGGTTCTTGATAGCATTCAGAGTTTGACGGACAAATTTATCTCATTAATGTGATCTTTAGAAGATTCAATAATCGAAAGCGTTGCCTTCAGCTTTTGTTGTGCTAATAAACGTTGCCTTCTAACTCGGGTTAGCAAAACAAAAAAATCCGCAAAGGCTAGGCCTTATTTGAGGAACATGGCGAATGTTTCACCCCATCGGCTTCTGATTTTCCTGATGACGGCACGGTGAAGTGTTAGGAGGTTTGAATACTTCCAGGAGGACTAGGCAATCAGATAGAAAATCGTTGTCTTATAATGGTTAAAACATCCGGCAGTTCTACCATTTTTTGTG
Organism: Parelaphostrongylus tenuis; assembly: GCA_019055375.1. Taxonomy (NCBI): domain Eukaryota; kingdom Metazoa; phylum Nematoda; class Chromadorea; order Rhabditida; family Metastrongylidae; genus Parelaphostrongylus; species Parelaphostrongylus tenuis. The sequence goes on from JAHQIW010006625.1 coordinate 52,385, forward strand.
ACCATTGGCTGATGATAACATATCATACTACCTTTGTCTAAACTCAAACCACACACAAACAACCCCCCCCCCCCCAACCTCCCGCCCCACCCCACCCAACACCCAACACCCCACCCCCACAACCCACCCCCCCCCACCCCCCCACCCCCCCCCCCCCCACCCCCCACCCCCCCCCCCCCCCACCCCCCCCCCCCCAAACCCCCCCCCCCCCCCTCCAACCCCCCCCCACCCCACACCACCCCCCCCCCAACCCCCACAACCCAACCCCAACAACCCCCCCACCCCCCCACAACCACAACCCACCCCCAACCAAACCAAACCCCCCCCCACCCCCACCCCCCAACCCCCCCCCCCCCAACCCAACCCCCCCACCCCCCCCCCACCACACCCCCCCCCCCACAACCCCCCCCCCAACCCCACCCCAACCCCCCCCCCCACCACCCACCCCCCAAAAAAATCGTCGTATTCTGGAAGGACGATGTTTCTACGAAAGCAGTTTGGGGTGTTCATAAATTGTCAGGCCGATATATGTTTTGC
>JAHQIW010006626.1:0-18764 GCA_019055375.1 Parelaphostrongylus tenuis
TTTCGAGTCAGGGCTTCTCGTGTATATTCCACTTGAGGCAGCAAACTCAGGGTCCCTCCCACATACCTATTGCTGAGAGAAGCCTCCTCTTGAGGTGCTTGTGGAAAGTTGGCATACGTCTTGAGTCTAAGCCAGGGAATCAGCTCTCATCTCGAGACGATTTGGGGTACACGGAGCATTCCTCGAGTTGCTGTGCTGAACTTGGTGTTCCTCTAGACTTGGGACGGTGTTCTCGGGGAATCTCTGGAGTTGCCTAAAGGAAGTCAAGCCACTGGTCGTGTTTGATGGGAACGGGGGATGGCTCTGGAGTCAATGCAGGGAATCGGGCCTCATCTCGAGTTGATTTGGGGTACATGGAGCTCCTTCCGTTGCTGGGTGACCTCAGGGTCCCTCTAGACTTGTGACAGTGTTCTTGCGGACTGTCTCGAGATCCATCAAGCAAGTCGAGGCTCCTTACATGTTTGATGGGGATCACGGAATTGCTCTGCATGCAATGCAGGGGAATCGGGCCTCATCTCGCTTCGAGGGGAAGTCTCATGGTTTTTCTCGAGTTGCGGCGGGACCTGGGTATATTCTCGAGTTACGGCGGGGATGGCCCTTCAAAACTCGTGTTTGTTCAGCGACGTCAGGACTCCTGTCTAGTTACGAGGGACACCTCAGGAATCTCTTCGAGGCTTGGCAGGGCAAAAGGGACGCTTCTCGAGGTGAGGCGGGAGACCCAGGGTCCCTTTCCAGTAGCCACAGGATATTGGGATTCCTATCAATGTTCAAGAGGAGTCAGGCATCGTCACTTTTGAAGCAGTGAACTCCGCGTGCCTCTCGAGGTGTCAAAGGCATGTGAGGCATTCCGTCGAAATGAGGCGGGGACCTAGGGCTTTCTCTAGGGACTCCACAGGGGATTCAGACATCCCTTCATCTTGTGAGATGAAAGACGAGCCTGTATTCAAGCCACTGCAAGGAAATCCGGCCTCCTTTCGAGTCAGGGCTTCTCGGTGTATATTCCACTTGAGGCAGCAAACTCAGGGTCCCTCCCACATACCTATTGCTGAGAGAAGCCTCCTCTTGAGGGGCTTGTGGAAAGTTGGCATACGTCTTGAGTCTAAGCCAGGGAATCAGCTCTCATCTCGAGACGATTTGGGGTACACGGAGCATTCCTCGAGTTGCTGTGCTGAACTTGGTGTTCCTCTAGACTTGGACGGTGTTCTCGGGAATCTCTGGAGTTGCCTAAAGGAAGTCAAGCCACTGGTCGTGTTTGATGGGGAACGGGGGATGGCTCTGGAGTCAATGCAGGGAATCGGGCCTCATCTCGAGTTGATTTGGGTACATGGAGCTCCTTCGCGTTGCTGGTGTGACCTCAGGGTCCCTCTAGACTTGTGACAGTGTTCTTGGGGACTGTCTCGAGATCCATCAAGCAAGTCGAGGCTCCTTACATGTTTGATGGGGATCACGGAATTGCTCTGCATGCAATGCAGGGGAATCGGGCCTCATCTCGCTTCGAGGGGGAAGTCTCATGGTTTTTCTCGAGTTGCGGCGGGACCTGGGTATATTCTCGAGTTACGGCGGGGATGGCCCTTCAAAACTCGTGTTTGTTCAGCGACGTCAGGACTCCTGTCTAGTTACGAGGGACACCTCAGGAATCTCTTCGAGGCTTGGCAGGGCAAAAGGGACGCTTCTCGAGGTGAGGCGGGAGACCCAGGGTCCCTTTCCAGTAGCCACAGGATATTGGGATTCCTATCAATGTTCAAGAGGAGTCAGGCATCGTCACTTTTGAAGCAGTGAACTCCGCGTGCCTCTCGAGGTGTCAAAGGCATGTGAGGCATTCCGTCGAAATGAGGCGGGGACCTAGGGCTTTCTCTAGGGTCTCCACAGGGGATTCAGACATCCCTTCATCTTGTGAGATGAAAGACGAGCCTGTATTCAAGCCACTGCAAGGAAATCCGGCCTCCTTTCGAGTCAGGGCTTCTCGGTGTATATTCCACTTGAGGCAGCAAACTCAGGGTCCCTCCCTCATACCTATTGCTGAGAGAAGCCTCCTCTTGAGGGCTTGTGGAAAGTTGGCATACGTCTTGAGTCTAAGCCAGGGAATCAGCTCTCATCTCGAGACGATTTGGGGTACACGGAGCATTCCTCGAGTTGCTGTGCTGAACTTGGTGTTCCTCTAGACTTGGGACGGTGTTCTCGGGGAATCTCTGGAGTTGCCTAAAGGAAGTCAAGCCACTGGTCGTGTTTGATGGGAACGGGGATGGCTCTGGAGTCAATGCAGGGGAATCGGGCCTCATCTCGAGTTGATTTGGGGTACATGGAGCTCCTTCGCGTTGCTGGGTGACCTCAGGGTCCCTCTAGACTTGTGACAGTGTTCTTGGGGACTGTCTCGAGATCCATCAAGCAAGTCGAGGCTCCTTACATGTTTGATGGGGATCACGGAATTGCTCTGCATGCAATGCAGGGAATCGGGCCTCATCTCGCTTCGAGGGGAAGTCTCATGGTTTTTCTCGAGTTGCGGCGGGGACCTGGGTATATTCTCGAGTTACGGCGGGGATGGCCCTTCAAAACTCGTGTTTGTTCAGCGACGTCAGGACTCCTGTCTAGTTACGAGGGACACCTCAGGAATCTCTTCGAGGCTTGGCAGGGCAAAAGGGACGCTTCTCGAGGTGAGGCGGGAGACCCAGGGTCCCTTTCCAGTAGCCACAGGGATATTGGGATTCCTATCAATGTTCAAGAGGAGTCAGGCATCGTCACCTTTTGAAGCAGTGAACTCCGCGTGCCTCTCGAGGTGTCAAAGGCATGTGAGGCATTCCGTCGAAATGAGGCGGGGACCTAGGGCTTTCTCTAGGGTCTCCACAGGGGATTCAGACATCCCTTCATCTTGTGAGATGAAAGACGAGCCTGTATTCAAGCCACTGCAAGGAAATCCGGCCTCCTTTCGAGTCAGGGCTTCTCGGTGTATATTCCACTTGAGGCAGCAAACTCAGGGTCCCTCCCACATACCTATTGCTGAGAGAAGCCTCCTCTTGAGGTGCTTGTGGAAAGTTGGCATACGTCTTGAGTCTAAGCCAGGGAATCAGCTCTCATCTCGAGACGATTTGGGTACACGGAGCATTCCTCGAGTTGCTGTGCTGAACTTGGTGTTCCTCTAGACTTGGGACGGTGTTCTCGGGAATCTCTGGAGTTGCCTAAAGGAAGTCAAGCCACTGGTCGTGTTTGATGGGGAACGGGGATGGCTCTGGAGTCAATGCAGGGGAATCGGGCCTCATCTCGAGTTGATTTGGGGTACATGGAGCTCCTTCGCGTTGCTGGGTGACCTCAGGGTCCCTCTAGACTTGTGACAGTGTTCTTGGGGACTGTCTCGAGATCCATCAAGCAAGTCGAGGCTCCTTACATGTTTGATGGGGATCACGGAATTGCTCTGCATGCAATGCAGGGGAATCGGGCCTCATCTCGCTTCGAGGGGGAAGTCTCATGGTTTTTCTCGAGTTGCGGCGGGACCTGGGTATATTCTCGAGTTACGGCGGGGATGGCCCTTCAAAACTCGTGTTTGTTCAGCGACGTCAGGACTCCTGTCTAGTTACGAGGGACACCTCAGGAATCTCTTCGAGGCTTGGCAGGGCAAAAGGGACGCTTCTCGAGGTGAGGCGGGAGACCCAGGGTCCCTTTCCAGTAGCCACAGGGATATTGGGATTCCTATCAATGTTCAAGAGGAGTCAGGCATCGTCACCTTTTGAAGCAGTGAACTCCGCGTGCCTCTCGAGGTGTCAAAGGATGTGAGGCATTCCGTCGAAATGAGGCGGGGACCTAGGGCTTTCTCTAGGGTCTCCACAGGGATTCAGACATCCCTTCATCTTGTGAGATGAAAGACGAGCCTGTATTCAAGCCACTGCAAGGAAATCCGGCCTCCTTTCGAGTCAGGGCTTCTCGGTGTATATTCCACTTGAGGCAGCAACTCAGGGTCCCTCCCACATACCTATTGCTGAGAGAAGCCTCCTCTTGAGGGCTTGTGGAAAGTTGGCATACGTCTTGAGTCTAAGCCAGGGAATCAGCTCTCATCTCGAGACGATTTGGGGTACACGGAGCATTCCTCGAGTTGCTGTGCTGAACTTGGTGTTCCTCTAGACTTGGCACGTTGTTCTCGGGGAATCTCTGGAGTTGCCTAAAGGAAGTCAAGCCACTGGTCGTGTTTGATGGGGAACGGGGGATGGCTCTGGAGTCAATGCAGGGGAATCGGGCCTCATCTCGAGTTGATTTGGGGTACATGGAGCTCCTTCGCGTTGCTGGGGTGACCTCAGGGTCCCTCTAGACTTGTGACAGTGTTCTTGGGGACTGTCTCGAGATCCATCAAGCAAGTCGAGGCTCCTTACATGTTTGATGGGGATCACGGAATTGCTCTGCATGCAATGCAGGGGAATCGGGCCTCATCTCGCTTCGAGGGGAAGTCTCATGGTTTTTCTCGAGTTGCGGCGGGGACCTGGGTATATTCTCGAGTTACGGCGGGGATGGCCCTTCAAAACTCGTGTTTGTTCAGCGACGTCAGGACTCCTGTCTAGTTACGAGGGACACCTCAGGAATCTCTTCGAGGCTTGGCAGGGCAAAAGGGACGCTTCTCGAGGTGAGGCGGGAGACCCAGGGTCCCTTTCCAGTAGCCACAGGGATATTGGGATTCCTATCAATGTTCAAGAGGAGTCAGGCATCGTCACCTTTTGAAGCAGTGAACTCCGCGTGCCTCTCGAGGTGTCAAAGGGATGTGAGGCATTCCGTCGAAATGAGGCGGGGACCTAGGGCTTTCTCTAGGGTCTCCACAGGGGATTCAGACATCCCTTCATCTTGTGAGATGAAAGACGAGCCTGTATTCAAGCCACTGCAAGGAAATCCGGCCTCCTTTCGAGTCAGGGCTTCTCGGTGTATATTCCACTTGAGGCAGCAAACTCAGGGTCCCTCCCACATACCTATTGCTGAGAGAAGCCTCCTCTTGAGGTGCTTGTGGAAAGTTGGCATACGTCTTGAGTCTAAGCCAGGGAATCAGCTCTCATCTCGAGACGATTTGGGGTACACGGAGCATTCCTCGAGTTGCTGTGCTGAACTTGGTGTTCCTCTAGACTTGGACGGTGTTCTCGGGAATCTCTGGAGTTGCCTAAAGGAAGTCAAGCCACTGGTCGTGTTTGATGGGGAACGGGGATGGCTCTGGAGTCAATGCAGGGAATCGGGCCTCATCTCGAGTTGATTTGGGGTACATGGAGCTCCTTCGCGTTGCTGGGTGACCTCAGGGTCCCTCTAGACTTGTGACAGTGTTCTTGGGGACTGTCTCGAGATCCATCAAGCAAGTCGAGGCTCCTTACATGTTTGATGGGGATCACGGAATTGCTCTGCATGCAATGCAGGGGAATCGGGCCTCATCTCGCTTCGAGGGGGAAGTCTCATGGTTTTTCTCGAGTTGCGGCGGGGACCTGGGGTATATTCTCGAGTTACGGCGGGGATGGCCCTTCAAAACTCGTGTTTGTTCAGCGACGTCAGGACTCCTGTCTAGTTACGAGGGACACCTCAGGAATCTCTTCGAGGCTTGGCAGGGCAAAAGGGACGCTTCTCGAGGTGAGGCGGGAGACCCAGGGTCCCTTTCCAGTAGCCACAGGGATATTGGGATTCCTATCAATGTTCAAGAGGAGTCAGGCATCGTCACCTTTTGAAGCAGTGAACTCCGCGTGCCTCTCGAGGTGTCAAAGGATGTGAGGCATTCCGTCGAAATGAGGCGGGGACCTAGGGCTTTCTCTAGGGTCTCCACAGGGGATTCAGACATCCCTTCATCTTGTGAGATGAAAGACGAGCCTGTATTCAAGCCACTGCAAGGAAATCCGCCTCCTTTCGAGTCAGGGCTTCTCGGTGTATATTCCACTTGAGGCAGCAACTCAGGGTCCCTCCCACATACCTATTGCTGAGAGAAGCCTCCTCTTGAGGGGCTTGTGGAAAGTTGGCATACGTCTTGAGTCTAAGCCAGGGAATCAGCTCTCATCTCGAGACGATTTGGGGTACACGGAGCATTCCTCGAGTTGCTGTGCTGAACTTGGTGTTCCTCTAGACTTGGGACGGTGTTCTCGGGGAATCTCTGGAGTTGCCTAAAGGAAGTCAAGCCACTGGTCGTGTTTGATGGGGAACGGGGATGGCTCTGGAGTCAATGCAGGGGAATCGGGCCTCATCTCGAGTTGATTTGGGGTACATGGAGCTCCTTCGCGTTGCTGGGTGACCTCAGGGTCCCTCTAGACTTGTGACAGTGTTCTTGGGACTGTCTCGAGATCCATCAAGCAAGTCGAGGCTCCTTACATGTTTGATGGGGATCACGGAATTGCTCTGCATGCAATGCAGGGAATCGGGCCTCATCTCGCTTCGAGGGGAAGTCTCATGGTTTTTCTCGAGTTGCGGCGGGACCTGGGTATATTCTCGAGTTACGGCGGGATGGCCCTTCAAAACTCGTGTTTGTTCAGCGACGTCAGGACTCCTGTCTAGTTACGAGGGACACCTCAGGAATCTCTTCGAGGCTTGGCAGGGCAAAAGGGACGCTTCTCGAGGTGAGGCGGGAGACCCAGGGTCCCTTTCCAGTAGCCACAGGGATATTGGGATTCCTATCAATGTTCAAGAGGAGTCAGGCATCGTCACTTTTGAAGCAGTGAACTCCGCGTGCCTCTCGAGGTGTCAAAGGGATGTGAGGCATTCCGTCGAAATGAGGCGGGACCTAGGGCTTTCTCTAGGGTCTCCACAGGGATTCAGACATCCCTTCATCTTGTGAGATGAAAGACGAGCCTGTATTCAAGCCACTGCAAGGAAATCCGGCCTCCTTTCGAGTCAGGGCTTCTCGGTGTATATTCCACTTGAGGCAGCAAACTCAGGGTCCCTCCCACATACCTATTGCTGAGAGAAGCCTCCTCTTGAGGTGCTTGTGGAAAGTTGGCATACGTCTTGAGTCTAAGCCAGGGAATCAGCTCTCATCTCGAGACGATTTGGGGTACACGGAGCATTCCTCGAGTTGCTGTGCTGAACTTGGTGTTCCTCTAGACTTGGACGGTGTTCTCGGGAATCTCTGGAGTTGCCTAAAGGAAGTCAAGCCACTGGTCGTGTTTGATGGGGAACGGGGGATGGCTCTGGAGTCAATGCAGGGAATCGGGCCTCATCTCGAGTTGATTTGGGGTACATGGAGCTCCTTCGCGTTGCTGGGTGACCTCAGGGTCCCTCTAGACTTGTGACAGTGTTCTTGGGACTGTCTCGAGATCCATCAAGCAAGTCGAGGCTCCTTACATGTTTGATGGGATCACGGAATTGCTCTGCATGCAATGCAGGGGAATCGGGCCTCATCTCGCTTCGAGGGGGAAGTCTCATGGTTTTTCTCGAGTTGCGGCGGGACCTGGGGTATATTCTCGAGTTACGGCGGGGATGGCCCTTCAAAACTCGTGTTTGTTCAGCGACGTCAGGACTCCTGTCTAGTTACGAGGGACACCTCAGGAATCTCTTCGAGGCTTGGCAGGGCAAAAGGGACGCTTCTCGAGTGAGGCGGGAGACCCAGGGTCCCTTTCCAGTAGCCACAGGGATATTGGGATTCCTATCAATGTTCAAGAGGAGTCAGGCATCGTCACCTTTTGAAGCAGTGAACTCCGCGTGCCTCTCGAGGTGTCAAAGGGATGTGAGGCATTCCGTCGAAATGAGGCGGGGACCTAGGGCTTTCTCTAGGTCTCCACAGGGATTCAGACATCCCTTCATCTTGTGAGATGAAAGACGAGCCTGTATTCAAGCCACTGCAAGGAAATCCGGCCTCCTTTCGAGTCAGGGCTTCTCGGTGTATATTCCACTTGAGGCAGCAAACTCAGGGTCCCTCCCACATACCTATTGCTGAGAGAAGCCTCCTCTTGAGGGCTTGTGGAAAGTTGGCATACGTCTTGAGTCTAAGCCAGGGAATCAGCTCTCATCTCGAGACGATTTGGGGTACACGGAGCATTCCTCGAGTTGCTGTGCTGAACTTGGTGTTCCTCTAGACTTGGGACGGTGTTCTCGGGAATCTCTGGAGTTGCCTAAAGGAAGTCAAGCCACTGGTCGTGTTTGATGGGGAACGGGGATGGCTCTGGAGTCAATGCAGGGGAATCGGGCCTCATCTCGAGTTGATTTGGGGTACATGGAGCTCCTTCGCGTTGCTGGGTGACCTCAGGTCCCTCTAGACTTGTGACAGTGTTCTTGGGACTGTCTCGAGATCCATCAAGCAAGTCGAGGCTCCTTACATGTTTGATGGGGATCACGGAATTGCTCTGCATGCAATGCAGGGGAATCGGGCCTCATCTCGCTTCGAGGGGAAGTCTCATGGTTTTTCTCGAGTTGCGGCGGGACCTGGGTATATTCTCGAGTTACGGCGGGGATGGCCCTTCAAAACTCGTGTTTGTTCAGCGACGTCAGGACTCCTGTCTAGTTACGAGGGACACCTCAGGAATCTCTTCGAGGCTTGGCAGGGCAAAAGGGACGCTTCTCGAGGTGAGGCGGGAGACCCAGGGTCCCTTTCCAGTAGCCACAGGGATATTGGGATTCCTATCAATGTTCAAGAGGAGTCAGGCATCGTCACCTTTTGAAGCAGTGAACTCCGCGTGCCTCTCGAGGTGTCAAAGGGATGTGAGGCATTCCGTCGAAATGAGGCGGGACCTAGGGCTTTCTCTAGGGTCTCCACAGGGGATTCAGACATCCCTTCATCTTGTGAGATGAAAGACGAGCCTGTATTCAAGCCACTGCAAGGAAATCCGGCCTCCTTTCGAGTCAGGGCTTCTCGGTGTATATTCCACTTGAGGCAGCAAACTCAGGGTCCCTCCCACATACCTATTGCTGAGAGAAGCCTCCTCTTGAGGTGCTTGTGGAAAGTTGGCATACGTCTTGAGTCTAAGCCAGGGAATCAGCTCTCATCTCGAGACGATTTGGGGTACACGGAGCATTCCTCGAGTTGCTGTGCTGAACTTGGTGTTCCTCTAGACTTGGGACGGTGTTCTCGGGAATCTCTGGAGTTGCCTAAAGGAAGTCAAGCCACTGGTCGTGTTTGATGGGGAACGGGGGATGGCTCTGGAGTCAATGCAGGGAATCGGGCCTCATCTCGAGTTGATTTGGGGTACATGGAGCTCCTTCGCGTTGCTGGGTGACCTCAGGGTCCCTCTAGACTTGTGACAGTGTTCTTGGGGACTGTCTCGAGATCCATCAAGCAAGTCGAGGCTCCTTACATGTTTGATGGGGATCACGGAATTGCTCTGCATGCAATGCAGGGGAATCGGGCCTCATCTCGCTTCGAGGGGGAAGTCTCATGGTTTTTCTCGAGTTGCGGCGGGGACCTGGGGTATATTCTCGAGTTACGGCGGGGATGGCCCTTCAAAACTCGTGTTTGTTCAGCGACGTCAGGACTCCTGTCTAGTTACGAGGGACACCTCAGGAATCTCTTCGAGGCTTGGCAGGGCAAAAGGGACGCTTCTCGAGGTGAGGCGGGAGACCCAGGGTCCCTTTCCAGTAGCCACAGGGATATTGGGATTCCTATCAATGTTCAAGAGGAGTCAGGCATCGTCACCTTTTGAAGCAGTGAACTCCGCGTGCCTCTCGAGGTGTCAAAGGGATGTGAGGCATTCCGTCGAAATGAGGCGGGGACCTAGGGCTTTCTCTAGGGTCTCCACAGGGGATTCAGACATCCCTTCATCTTGTGAGATGAAAGACGAGCCTGTATTCAAGCCACTGCAAGGAAATCCGGCCTCCTTTCGAGTCAGGGCTTCTCGGTGTATATTCCACTTGAGGCAGCAAACTCAGGGTCCCTCCCACATACCTATTGCTGAGAGAAGCCTCCTCTTGAGGGGCTTGTGGAAAGTTGGCATACGTCTTGAGTCTAAGCCAGGGAATCAGCTCTCATCTCGAGACGATTTGGGGTACACGGAGCATTCCTCGAGTTGCTGTGCTGAACTTGGTGTTCCTCTAGACTTGGGACGGTGTTCTCGGGGAATCTCTGGAGTTGCCTAAAGGAAGTCAAGCCACTGGTCGTGTTTGATGGGGAACGGGGATGGCTCTGGAGTCAATGCAGGGGAATCGGGCCTCATCTCGAGTTGATTTGGGGTACATGGAGCTCCTTCGCGTTGCTGGGTGACCTCAGGGTCCCTCTAGACTTGTGACAGTGTTCTTGGGACTGTCTCGAGATCCATCAAGCAAGTCGAGGCTCCTTACATGTTTGATGGGGATCACGGAATTGCTCTGCATGCAATGCAGGGAATCGGGCCTCATCTCGCTTCGAGGGGAAGTCTCATGGTTTTTCTCGAGTTGCGGCGGGACCTGGGTATATTCTCGAGTTACGGCGGGATGGCCCTTCAAAACTCGTGTTTGTTCAGCGACGTCAGGACTCCTGTCTAGTTACGAGGGACACCTCAGGAATCTCTTCGAGGCTTGGCAGGGCAAAAGGGACGCTTCTCGAGGTGAGGCGGGAGACCCAGGGTCCCTTTCCAGTAGCCACAGGGATATTGGGATTCCTATCAATGTTCAAGAGGAGTCAGGCATCGTCACTTTTGAAGCAGTGAACTCCGCGTGCCTCTCGAGGTGTCAAAGGGATGTGAGGCATTCCTTCGAAATGAGGCGGGGACCTAGGGCTTTCTCTAGGGTCTCCACAGGGGATTCAGACATCCCTTCATCTTGTGAGATGAAAGACGAGCCTGTATTCAAGCCACTGCAAGGAAATCCGGCCTCCTTTCGAGTCAGGGCTTCTCGGTGTATATTCCACTTGAGGCAGCAAACTCAGGTCCCTCCCACATACCTATTGCTGAGAGAAGCCTCCTCTTGAGGTGCTTGTGGAAAGTTGGCATACGTCTTGAGTCTAAGCCAGGGAATCAGCTCTCATCTCGAGACGATTTGGGTACACGGAGCATTCCTCGAGTTGCTGTGCTGAACTTGGTGTTCCTCTAGACTTGGACGGTGTTCTCGGGGAATCTCTGGAGTTGCCTAAAGGAAGTCAAGCCACTGGTCGTGTTTGATGGGGAACGGGGATGGCTCTGGAGTCAATGCAGGGAATCGGCCTCATCTCGAGTTGATTTGGGGTACATGGAGCTCCTTTGCTTTGCTGGGTGACCTCAGGGTCCCTCTAGACTTGTGACAGTGTTCTTGGGGACTGTCTCGAGATCCATCAAGCAAGTCGAGGCTCCTTACATGTTTGATGGGATCACGGAATTGCTCTGCATGCAATGCAGGGGAATCGGGCCTCATCTCGCTTCGAGGGGGAAGTCTCATGGTTTTTCTCGAGTTGCGGCGGGGACCTGGGGTATATTCTCGAGTTACGGCGGGGATGGCCCTTCAAAACTCGTGTTTGTTCAGCGACGTCAGGACTCCTGTCTAGTTACGAGGGACACCTCAGGAATCTCTTCGAGGCTTGGCAGGGCAAAAGGGACGCTTCTCGAGTGAGGCGGGAGACCCAGGGTCCCTTTCCAGTAGCCACAGGGATATTGGGATTCCTATCAATGTTCAAGAGGAGTCAGGCATCGTCACCTTTTGAAGCAGTGAACTCCGCGTGCCTCTCGAGGTGTCAAAGGGATGTGAGGCATTCCGTCGAAATGAGGCGGGACCTAGGGCTTTCTCTAGGTCTCCACAGGGGATTCAGACATCCCTTCATCTTGTGAGATGAAAGACGAGCCTGTATTCAAGCCACTGCAAGGAAATCCAGCCTCCTTTCGAGTCAGGGCTTCTCGGTGTATATTCCACTTGAGGCAGCAAACTCAGGGTCCCTCCCACATACCTATTGCTGAGAGAAGCCTCCTCTTGAGGGCTTGTGGAAAGTTGGCATACGTCTTGAGTCTAAGCCAGGGAATCAGCTCTCATCTCGAGACGATTTGGGGTACACGGAGCATTCCTCGAGTTGCTGTGCTGAACTTGGTGTTCCTCTAGACTTGGGACGGTGTTCTCGGGGAATCTCTGGAGTTGCCTAAAGGAAGTCAAGCCACTGGTCGTGTTTGATGGGGAACGGGGGATGGCTCTGGAGTCAATGCAGGGGAATCGGGCCTCATCTCGAGTTGATTTGGGGTACATGGAGCTCCTTCGCGTTGCTGGGGTGACCTCAGGTCCCTCTAGACTTGTGACAGTGTTCTTGGGACTGTCTCGAGATCCATCAAGCAAGTCGAGGCTCCTTACATGTTTGATGGGGATCACGAATTGCTCTGCATGCAATGCAGGGGAATCGGGCCTCATCTCGCTTCGAGGGGAAGTCTCATGGTTTTTCTCGAGTTGCGGCGGGACCTGGGGTATATTCTCGAGTTACGGCGGGATGGCCCTTCAAAACTCGTGTTTGTTCAGCGACGTCAGGACTCCTGTCTAGTTACGAGGGACACCTCAGGAATCTCTTCGAGGCTTGGCAGGGCAAAAGGGACGCTTCTCGAGGTGAGGCGGGAGACCCAGGTTCCCTTTCCAGTAGCCACAGGATATTGGGATTCCTATCAATGTTCAAGAGGAGTCAGGCATCGTCACCTTTTGAAGCAGTGAACTCCGCGTGCCTCTCGAGGTGTCAAAGGGATGTGAGGCATTCCGTCGAAATGAGGCGGGGACCTAGGGCTTTCTCTAGGTCTCCACAGGGATTCAGACATCCCTTCATCTTGTGAGATGAAAGACGAGCCTGTATTCAAGCCACTGCAAGGAAATCCGGCCTCCTTTCGAGTCAGGGCTTCTCGGTGTATATTCCACTTGAGGCAGCAAACTCAGGGTCCCTCCCACATACCTATTGCTGAGAGAAGCCTCCTCTTGAGGTGCTTGTGGAAAGTTGGCATACGTCTTGAGTCTAAGCCAGGGAATCAGCTCTCATCTCGAGACGATTTGGGGTACACGGAGCATTCCTCGAGTTGCTGTGCTGAACTTGGTGTTCCTCTAGACTTGGACGGTGTTCTCGGGAATCTCTGGAGTTGCCTAAAGGAAGTCAAGCCACTGGTCGTGTTTGATGGGGAACGGGGATGGCTCTGGAGTCAATGCAGGGAATCGGGCCTCATCTCGAGTTGATTTGTGGTACATGGAGCTCCTTTGCATTGCTGGGTGACCTCAGGGTCCCTCTAGACTTGTGACAGTGTTCTTGGGACTGTCTCGAGATCCATCAAGCAAGTCGAGGCTCCTTACATGTTTGATGGGGATCACGGAATTGCTCTGCATGCAATGCAGTGGAATCGGGCCTCATCTCGCTTCGAGGGGGAGTCTCATGGTTTTTCTCGAGTTGCGGCGGGGACCTGGGTATATTCTCGAGTTACGTCGGGGATGGCCCTTCAAAACTCGTGTTTGTTCAGCGACGTCAGGACTCCTGTCTACTTACGAGGGACACCTCAGGAATCTCTTCGAGTCTTGGCAGGGCAAAAGGGACGCTTCTCGAGGTGAGGCGGGAGACCCAGGGTCCCTTTCCAGTAGCCACAGGGATATTGGGATTCCTATCAATGTTCAAGAGGAGTCAGGCATCGTCACCTTTTGAAGCAGTGAACTCCGCGTGCCTCTCGAGGTGTCAAAGGATGTGAGGCATTCCGTCGAAAGGAGGCGGGGACCTAGGGCTTTCTCTAGGGTCTCCACAGGGGATTCAGACATCCCTTCATCTTGTGAGATGAAAGACGAGCCTGTATTCAAGCCACTGCAAGGAAATCCGGCCTCCTTTCGAGTCAGGGCTTCTCGGTGTATATTCCATTGAGGCAGCAAACTCAGGGTCCCTCCCACATACCTATTGCTGAGAGAAGCCTCCTCTTGAGGGGCTTGTGGAAAGTTGGCATACGTCTTGAGTCTAAGCCAGGGAATCAGCTCTCATCTCGAGACGATTTGGGGTACACGGAGCATTCCTCGAGTTGCTCTGCTGAACTTGGTCTTCCTCTAGACTTGGGACGGTGTTCTCGGGGAATCTCTGGAGTTGCCTAAAGGAAGTCAAGCCACTGGTCGTGTTTGATGGGGAACGTGGGATGGCTCTGGAGTCAATGCAGGGGAATCGGGCCTCATCTCGAGTTGATTTGGGGTACATGGAGCTCCTTCGCGTTGCTGGGTGACCTCAGGGTCCCTCTAGACTTGTGACAGTTTTCTTGGGACTGTCTCGAGATCCATCAAGCAAGTCGAGGCTCCTTACATGTTGTTGGGGATCACGGAATTGCTCTGCATGCAATGCAGGGGAATCGGGCCTCATCTCGCTTCGAGGGGAAGTCTCATGGTTTTTCTCGAGTTGCGGCGGGACCTGGGGTATATTCTCGAGTTACGGCGGGATGGCCCTTCAAAACTCGTGTTTGTTCAGCGACGTCAGGACTCCTGTCTAGTTACGAGGGACACCTCAGGAATCTCTTCGAGGTTTGGCAGGGCAAAAGGGACGCTTCTCGAGGTGAGGCGGAGACCCAGGGTCCCTTTCCAGTAGCCACAGGGATATTGGGATTCCTATCAATGTTCAAGAGGAGTCAGGCTTCGTCACATTTTGAAGCAGTGAACTCCGCGTGCCTCTCGAGGTGTCAAAGGGATGTGAGGCATTCCTTCGAAATGAGACGGGGACCTAGGGCTTTCTCTAGGTTCTCCACAGGGGATTCAGACATCCCTTCATCTTGTGAGATGAAAGACGAGCCTGTATTCAAGCCACTGCAAGGAAATCCGGCCTCCTTTCGAGTCAGGGCTTCTCGGTGTATATTCCACTTGAGTCAGCAATCTCAGGTTCCCTCCCACATACCTATTGCTGAGAGAGCCTCCTCTTGAGGTGCTTTTGGAAAGTTGGCATACGTCTTAAGTCTAAGCCAGGGAATCAGCTCTCATCTCGAGACGATTTGGGTACACGGAGCATTCCTCGAGTTGCTGTGCTGAACTTGGTGTTCCTCTAGACTTGTGACGGTGTTTCTCAGGGAATCTCTGTAGTTGCCTAAAGGAAGTCAAGCCACTGGTCGTGTTTGATGGTGAACAGGGGATGGCTCTGGAGTCAATGCAGGGAATCGGCCTCATCTCGAGTTGATTTGGGGTACATGGAGCTCCTTTGCTTTGCTGGGTGACCTCAGGGTCCCTCTAGGCTTGTGACAGTGTTCTTGGGGACTGTCTCGAGATCCATCAAGCAAGTCGAGACTCCTTACATGTTTGATGGGGATCACGGAATTGCTCTGCATGCAATGCAGGGGAATCGGGCCTCATCTCGCTTCGAGGGGAAGTCTCATGGTTTTTCTCGAGTTGCGGCGGGACCTGGGGTATATTCTCGAGTTACAGGCGGGGATGGCCTTTCAAAACTCGTGTTTGTTCAGCGACGTCACGACTCCTGTCTAGTTACGAGCGACACCTCAGGAATCTCTTCGAGTCTTGGCAGTGCAAAAGGACGCTTCTCGATGTGAGGCGGGAGACCCAGGTCCCTTTCCAGTAGCCACAGGGATATTGGGATTACTATCAATGTTCAAGAGGAGTCAGGCATCGTCACTTTTGAAGCAGTGAACTCCGCGTGCCTCTCGAGGTGTCAAAGGGATGTGAGGCATTCCGTCGAAATGAGGCGGGAACCTAGGGCTTTCTCTAGGGTCTCCACAGGGATTCAGACATCCCTTCATCTTGTGAGATGAAAGACGAGCCTGTATTCAAGCCACTGCAAGGAAATCCAGCCTCCTTTCGAGTCAGGTCTTCTCGGTGTATATTCCACTTGAGGCAGCAAACTCAGGGTCCCTCCCACATACCTATTGCTGAGAGAAGCCTCCTCTTGAGGGGCTTGTGGAAAGTTGGCATACGTCTTGAGTCTAAGCCAGGGAATCAGCTCTCATCTCGAGACGATTTGGGGTACACGGAGCATTCCTCGAGTTGCTGTGCTGAATTGGTGTTCCTCTAGACTTGGGACGTTGTTCTCAGGGAATCTCTGGAGTTGCCTAAAGGAAGTCAAGCCACTGGTCGTGTTTGATGGGGAAGGTGGGATGGCTCTGGAGTCAATGCAGGGGAATCGGGCCTCATCTCGAGTTGATTTGGGGTACATGGAGCTCCTTCGTGTTACTGGGGTGACCTCAGGGTCCCTCTAGACTTGTGACAGTGTTCTTGGTGTCTGTCTCGAGATCCATCAAGCAAGTCGAGGCTCCTTACATGTTTGATGGGGATCACGGAATTGCTCTGCATGCAATGCAGGGAATCGGACCTCATCTCGCTTCGAGGGGGAAGTCTCATGGTTTTTCTCGAGTTGCGGCGGGCACCTGGGGTATATTCTCGAGTTACGGCGGGATGGCCCTTCAAAACTCGTGTTTGTTCAGCGACGTCAGGACTCCTGTCTAGTTACGAGGGACACCTCAGGAATCTCTTCGAGGCTTGGCAGGGCAAATGGACGCTTCTCGAGGTGAGGCGGAGACCCAGGTTCCCTTTCCAGTAGCCACAGTGATATTGGGATTCCTATCAATGTTCAAGAGGAGTCAGGCTTCGTCACATTTGAAGCAGTGAACTCCGCGTGCCTCTCGAGGTGTCAAAGGGATGTGAGGCATTCCTTCGAAATGAGGCGGGGACCTAGGGCTTTCTCTAGGTTCTCCACAGGTGATTCAGACATCCCTTCATCTTGTGAGATGAAAGACGAGCCTGTATTCAAGCCACTGCAAGGAAATCCGGCCTCCTTTCGAGTCAGGGCTTCTCGGTGTATATTCCACTTGAGGCAGCAAACTCAGGTCCCTCCCACATACCTATGCTGAGAGAAGCCTCCTCTTGAGGTGCTTGTGGAAAGTTGGCATAAGTCTTAAGTCTAAGCCAGGGAATCAGCTCTCATCTCGAGACGATTTGGGGTACACGGAGCATTCCTCGAGTTGCTGTGCTGAACTTGGTGTTCCTCTAGACTTGGGACGGTGTTCTCGGTGAATCTCTGGAGTTGCCTAAAGGAAGTCAAGCCACTGGTCTGTTTGATGGGGAACAGGGGATGGCTCTGGAGTCAGTGCAGGGAATCGGGCCTCATCTCGAGTTTATTTGTGGTACATGGAGCTTCGTTTGCATTGCTTGGGTGACCTCAGGGTCCCTCTAGGCTTGTGACAGTGTTCTTTGGGACTGTCTCGAGATCCATCAAGCAAGTCGAGGCTCCTTACATGTTTGATGGGATCACCGAATTGCTCTGCATGCAATGCAGTGGAATCGGCCTCATCTCGCTTCGAGGGGGAGTCTCATGTCTTTCTCGAGTTGCGGCGGGGACCTGGGGTATATTCTCGAGTTACGTCGGGGATGGCCCTTCAAACTCGTGTTTGTTCAGTGATGTCAGGACTCCTGTCTAGTTACGAGCGACACCTCAGGAATCTCTTCGAGTCTTGGCAGGGCAAAAGGGACGCTTCTCGAGGTGAGGCGGGAGACCCATGGTCCCTTTCCAGTAGCCACAGGGATATTGGGATTCCTATCAATGTTCAAGAGGAGTCAGGCATCGTCACCTTTTGAAAGCAGTGAACTCCGCGTGCCTCTCGAGTTGTCAAAGGATGTGAGGCATTCCGTCGAAATGAGGCGGGGACCTAGGGCTTTCTCTAGGGTCTCCACAGGGGATTCAGACATCCCTTCATCTTGTGAGATGAAAGACGAGCCTGTATTCAAGCCACTGCAAGGAAATCCAGCCTCCTTTCGAGTCAGGGTTTCTCGGTGTATATTCCATTTGAGGCAGCAAACTCAGGGTCCCTCCCACATACCTATTGCTGAGAGAAGCCTCCTCTTGAGGGGCTTGTGGAAAGTTGGCATACGTCTTGAGTCTAAGCCAGGGAATCAGCTCTCATCTCGAGACCATTTGGGGTTCACAGGAGCATTCCTCGAGTTGCTCTGCTGAACTTGGTCTTCCTCTAGACTTGGGACGGTGTTCTCGGGGAATCTCTGGAGTTGCCTAAAGGATATCAAGCCACTGGTCGTGTTTGATGGGGAACGTGGGATGGCTCTGGAGTCAATGCAGGGGAATCGGGCCTCATCTCGAGTTGATTTGGGGTACATGGAGCTCCTTCGCGTTGCTGGGTGACCTCATGGTCCCTCTAGACTTGTGACCGTTTTCTTGGGTCTGTCTCGAGATCCATCAAGCAAGTCGAGGATCCTTACATGTTTGATGGGGATCACTGAATTGCTCTGCATGCAATGCAGGGAATCGGGCCTCATCTCGCTTGAGGGGGAAGTCTCATGGTTTTTCTCGAGTTGCGGCGGGGACCTGGGGTATATTCTCGAGTTACGGCTGGGATGGCCCTTCAAAACTCGTGTTTGTTCAGCGACGTCAGGACTCCTGTCTACTTACGAGGGACACCTCAGGAATCTCTTCGATGTCTTGGCAGGGCAAAAGGGACGCTTCTCGAGGTGAGGCGAGAGACCAGGGTCCCTTTCCAGTAGCCACAGGGATATTGGGATTCCTATCAATGTTCAAGAGGAGTCAGCTTCGTCACATTTTGAAGCAGTGAACTCTGCATGCCTCTCGAGGTGTCAAAGGGATGTGAGGCATTCCTTCGAAATGAGACGGGGACCTAGGGCTTTCTCTAGGTTCTCCACAGGGGATTCAGACATCCCTTCATCTTGTGAGATGAAAGACGAGCCTGTATTCAAGCCACTGCAAGGATATCCGACCTCCTTTCGAGTCAGGGCTTCTCGGTGTATATTCCACTTGAGTCAGCAGTCTCAGGTTCCCTCCCACATACCTATTGCTGAGACGAGCCTCCTTTTGAGGTGCTTATGGAAAGTTGGCATACGTCTTAAGCCTAAACCAGGGAATCAGCTCTCATCTCGATCCGATTTGGGTTACATGGAGCATTCTCGAGTTGCTGTGCTGATCTTGGTGTTTCTCAAGACTTGTGACGGTTTTCTCAGTGAATCTATGTAGTTGCCTAAAG